>SNQJ01S0054928.1:104925-123849 GCA_010110895.2 Picea sitchensis | reverse complement strand
TATGACACCCTTCCGAGCATTGTACGTATATGATGCTCCCACTTTGGTAGACTTGGTCTTCTGGGAGAGCAGAGATCCCAAGGCCAAGGATTGGATCATAAAGAGTCAGGAGATTCTCAAGTTGTTAAAAGAGAACCTGCAGATGGTGCAAAACCAACAAAAGATAAGTGTAGATAGTCACAGGCTAGAGCACAACTTTGAGGTTGGAGATTTGGTTTTCTTGAGACTCCAACCCTACAGACAGTCATCTTTGAAGAAGAGTGGGGTCGAGAATCTCAAGCCCAGATTTTATGGTCCTTACAGGATTATGCATTGAGTAGGCAAGGTTGATTACGAGCTAGAGCTTCTAGAGGGGAGCAAGATTCATAATGTGTTCCACATGTCTTTCCTAAAAAAGGCAGTGGGACAATTCATTAACACATCAAAGGAGCTTCCCCCATTGGGTGAGGAGGGACAGTTGGAGTTAGTTCCGGAGGAGGTTTTGGAGTTCCGGGAGTGGAAACTAAGGAGAAGGGTCATCAAAGAGTGTTTGATCAAATGGAGAGGGCTTCCAGTAGAGGATGCTACTTGGGAGAGCGAGCAGGTGTTGCAGCACCCTGGACTGGTATTGCTTGAGGACAAGCAATTCCAGGAAGGGAGGACTGTAATGTCCCTTTCCAAATAGGAGCTCCAGAAGAGGAGGCTTAATGGTCTAAACCGCCCCATTAGACTATAGCCAAGGCCAAAGAGGGGTAAACAGGGTTACTAGAGGTCACTCCAGTCACAGGTGTTATATTCGGAAAGTGGCATTGAGCTAAAAAGGGTTAAAAGCACTTTTAATTCATTATGAGCCAAAAATAGGAGTCAATAGTGAATTAGGGTTTCAACAGTGATTTAGGGTTTTGGAAGTCAACAACAAATTAGGGTTTCAACATGAGTTAGGGTTTTGGAAATCAACAACGAATTAGGGTTTCATCATGATTTAGGGTTTTGGAAAGCTATAAAGGAAGGGTCAATGACCTAATTCAGGAATTATGCAGATTATGACTTGTCATTGAGGAGAAGAGGCGCATCTCAGGAGAGATAGTTCAATGTATTACAGGAGGAAGACACCAGTTGGCTGATTTCAGTGTTGAAAGACACACCCTAGTCATCGGGAAGATCATCTAGGTCTTCCATCATTCTTCATTGATTCCGCAGTGCTCCCATATCCCGGGTATTATCTTTTAGTTGCTTATTTGTATTTCGGCTAAGATCCTTTTGTCGTTTGATCTAGCCGAGTGTTGTTATTTTATTCAGCCGCAATTGCTTATTTATATTCTGGCTAAGATCCTTTGTATGTTGATCTAGTCGAGTATTGTCAGTTATTCAGCCGCATTCGGCCATTTTGTAATCCACAGATATATCATAATACAAACTTTGCAGTCCTTTGTCGCGTTTATTATTTATATGATCATTTATATGTTGTAAACCTTTGATCCTACACACACATTAGAAGTGTTTCCTAGACTAGCCAAGTCAGGAACATTACAAAAAACCTTACTCATCACTAATAGACCAAAAGATTAGTTTTAAACTATGCCCAGTTTTGCTACCCATTTTTTATCATCTCCTCCATATCAACTTATGATCTAATATGCAATTTCTATTATTTCTATATTGATTATGCTTGATATAAATGTTCAAGTTTATTTTTCATATTTATAATTTAGTTATCCTGAAGTAATAAAACCATTATTATGTTACAAAATATCTTTGAAAACTACAACTAGTTGTAGCCTCTTTTTCTAGTGAGTTGTACCATATTGATATTTCTAGAGAGCTTATATTTCTAGTCAATTTTCTAGCCATAACAAGTTTGGAAAGATGATATTGGTGGATAATTTGACTTTATTGGAAAGATGTTAGTCATAACAAGTTTGGAAAGATACTATCTAGAAAAGACATTATAGGTGGATAATTTGACTTTGTTGGAAAGATGCTAACCATAACATGTTTGGAAAGATGCTATTAGTGGATAATTGGATAATTTCACTTTAATGGAAAGATGTTATTGATGAATATTTTGACTTTATTTTGAATAGAATATCATGATAATATTTTTCCATTCCATTGTCTTTAGCCATAACAAGTTTGGAAAGATATTATTGGTGGATAATTTTATTTTATTTTGAACAACATACCACTATAATTTATTTTTTCCTAATGTAGTATTTTAATATTTTATGTCATTTCATAATGAATGCATCATATTATTTTCCATGTATTATTTACTCTTAATGTGATACTTTATGTCATTTCATAATAAATGCATCATATTTTTTTCCATTCATTGTTTAACTTTGGTTTGGAAAGATACTATTAGTGGATAATTTGACTTTATTTGGAAAGACAATATTGTTAATAATTTGACTTTATTAGAAAAATACTAGCCATAATAAGTTTGGAAAGATGCTATTGATGAATAATTGGATAATTCAATTTTATTGGAAAGATGCTATTGGTAAATACTTTGACTTTATTTTAAATAGCATATAATGACAATATTATTTTTCCATTCCATTGGCCATAACAAGTTTGGAAAAGTGATATGGGTGGATAATTTGATTTTCTTGTGAACAACATATGATATTTATTTTTTCTTAATGTATTTATTTTTCTTAATGAAGTACTTTATGCCATTTTATAATTAATGCATCATAATTTTTTCCATTATTTTTTATTCTTAATGCATTTTTTCTTAATAAATATATTTGTTCTTAATGTAGTAATTTATGTCATTTCATAATTAATGCATTGTATTCTTTTCCATTCATTGTATGAATTGGTTCTCCTTCATCTTAGATTTTGAGCCAATATTATTGTTTTATTATTTTTTAATGTATTTTTTCTTAATATAGTACTTTATGTCATATTTTGAGTCAATATTATTATTTTATTATTTTTTAATGTATTTTTTCTTAATATAGTAATTTATGCCATTTCATAATTAATGCATCATATTATTTTTCATTCATGGTTTAAATTTTGTAAATATTATATCAATTGGTTCTCCTCCATCCATTATTATTGTTTTATTATTTTTTTAATGTATTTTTTCTTAACATAGTACTTTATGTCATTTCATAATTAATGCATTATATTATTTTTCATTCATTGTTTAAATTATGTAAATATTATATCAATTGGTTCTCCTTCATTTTAGATTTTTATCCAATAATATTGTTTTATTGTTTCTTTATTTTTTTTAGAAAATTAACAAAAGATAAGTGTAATCATTTTACAAAATATTGTAAACCCGTTAACCATAACCATACCCATGGTTGGTAATAACTATTTTGTTAAAAGAGATTTTGGTTACTAGTTCTTTCTTAGTTTGAAAAATTTGTTGTGTGTTTTTATTGTCTGATGTTTTTGCTAATATTTTCTAAATTGATAGAATTGTATAAGGAAGAATGCCATACAACAAGAAAAAACAAAATTTCATGAAATTACATAAGGAAGAATGCCATACAATAGGTAAAAACAAAATTTCACGATAGTGGAAGCTCGTGTGTTTTAACCCAAAATTCAAAAATTAGACGAAGTAACTATAAATTGAAAGACAACTAAAAAAGAGTTTTCATATTGTAATTGAGGTAAGTTGAGACTTCAAGTCTATCGGTTGAATTATATACACCGACGTGGATAATCCATCTGATAGACTTGAGGTAAGTTCAAATCTAGATTGGTAAAGTACTTCTCTCCACAAGATTAACATGAAGGTTTTATATGTGTAGTATTATATACCTAGAGTGAGTTTGATGTTATGTCAAATTTGTAAATTTAAATTAATGATGGTAAGGTCCTTAATGATGCTAAGAGTACTCTTCTAGAAGAAATTAAGTTTACTTATATTACATTCGTTGTGTGCCTAAACAAACTTACCCATGTGATGAGGTCATATTCTAATCCTATGGTTAGTTCATCATAAGAATGACCTTTTGAAAATGGTTTATTAGCTTCTAGCATTTCTTTAGAAAATATTCACTAAACGTTGGCCTTTATAATTACCTTAGTTGCTCTATCACAAGACATTGATGTCTAAGATGACACTTTGTAATGAATCATAAATTCTGTGGCATTAACACATGAATGGTTTTTCTAGGAGGAAATCATAGACTTCCCATTATGTTATCGCTATAGTCCCTGCCATAGGCATAGAGGGACTATAGCGATCGATAATTCGTTGACCTCGTATTAGATTGTCCATTGACCACAAATATTTCCATATTATCTATTGTTGGAACCAAGGAACTGAAAACAATGATCTTTATATAATAAAAAGTACCATATTTGTCATGATCTGATTGGACAATGGATTGGAGGTCTTATTGTCGGCTTTTCTATTCCCAATGTTATATATGTTGGCATATCCAAAGTATTTCATCGTATATGGTCTTTTTGAATCATATATTTTCTTATGCATTGGTCGAAGGTGGATTAATGCTAGCATTAGCTCGAATGTTTTCTTTATCATTTTTTGCTAGGTAGAATAGATTCTCTAGCATATTACTATGTCTGATGTTTTCTTTATTCTTGCGTGCTTCGAGAGAAGAGACCTTCCACACTGCATTTTTTCTTAAATGTTTGCACAGGACTACATTGTTCGACGGTTCTAACAGTCTTAAGTGTTTACCTAACAGGTCTGGCAGTCTTAAATGTTTATTGTACAGAGGCGTTGCAATACAGTTTCGTTCCATTTTTTTATGGTGTTGTTTGCAGTGAAATTGTGTTGAATTGTTCTCCGCTGGCATCAGTGGTTCAGTGGTTGATGCTTGTTCATTGGTTTGTTCCATGATCCTTGTTCTTGTTTGATTCAACTTTGCAAAGTTGAGGTCTTGTAGTTGCAGTTGGACCTCTTTGTGGTTGTCACTAGTTTGTTGTTCTTCAACTTTGCAAGATGTTGGACCTGTTGTTATGGTTTGCAATTTTTGGGTTTGAGTTGTTGTCATCCCTCGTTGATGGGTAAATTTTGTGCCATCGTTTCATTGGTATTTTTCAATGGTGGGAGTCCCTGCCTCGAAATTCTGTTGCAGACCATGTTTCTCTGTGCTCTTAATTTATATTCGTGGAAACCATGTGTCTTCATATGTCGACTGCCACGTCCATAGCTATTTCAAAAATTGAAATGCATAGGGGTTTTCAAAAAGTAGTTCAGAGCTATCAGAAGAGGGAACCATCCGTCGGGGTGTAGACACGGGGAATGGTTTTATTCTGTGGGTCAGAAAACTGTGTCCAGTTGTTGCCTTTGTATTTTGCATAAATTTTTTCTAGCTCTGAGAAGCTTATAGGATGCATGCCATGAATAGGTTCAAATCGATCTTTCTACTGAGTAAATTTATGGTGTTATTTATTTGTGTTGTTTCTTTTTGTTTGGTTCTCTTTCCAGTGTGGGTTTGTTTTCTTCTCATCTACTATGGGGACTAGGGGGGATTGAAGTTGACAAGAAGAAGGTTGAAAGATACATACGGGGATTGGTACCCAGTTCTGCGCTTGTAGTTTTCCTATTTTGCTTTCCTTCTTTTGTTTTTTCCTACTTTTATTCCTTTTTTCCCCTTTTCTCTGTTTTCATGCAAACTGAAAGTATCTAACAAACAACTTCAAAATGACAGTTCAAAAGCTGAAAGAAGTAATAGATGTTGAGTCATATGAAATAGATACACAATCCATTATACATGACAACATTGACGAGGTTTTGCATAGCAGTGGGATTTTTAGATTGGATGCATTCTCGTATAGTGTAGGGGATTGCCTTTTCGATGCATTTCAGGTTCTATTGCATTTTCGTTATTCCTCGACTGACCTGCGCAATGGATTGATAAATTATTTCCTGGGCTTTTTAAAAAATGGCGACGCTAAGGCATTGGAGTCATATGAATATGAACTAGAATCTATTTTTCTTCGGCAGTTGCATGGAATACATGATGTCCAAACGTATTTTTCAAAGATGCGGTTGTCTGCATCCCCAATTCTGCCTGCACATGAGAGGGGACTTTGGGGAGATACATTTTGTATACGGTGATTGTCTAACTGTATCAATATATCAATTGGAATATGGTCATTGACAAGAAAAACAAGATATTTACTATTCAACAAAACTGCATCTGACAATCCATATTGCATCTTGTTCCATGATGCCAATGTTGTCTGTGGTCATTATGAACTACTACTGTACAAAAAATTGTCCATATGCAATGTTGAAGAAGCTCATATTTACTCGTCCCTCATTTGCAAATACCTTGAATCGCAGTGGAAACAGATTATGCATCGCATAGAATCCCATGGTTTACAGCTAGCAACAATTGTTGTGTCTAGCTGTGGAGATAGTCTGTTCAATGCAATTTGTTGTTTGGTAGCAACGGAGTTCGATGTGCAGTCGTTGCAGCTTTACACTGTACATGCCTTTTGCAATGCAGTTATAGGCGGCAACCAACAGGATTTTGGGTGCTTGCATGAGCACCTTTCGCCATATCTCCTACAAAATATGTCGACAATTGGAAGTTGGAAAAACTACCTTGTAAACATGGTGCTGCCATATGAAAAAGGGAATGTGGAGGGTTGCAGATTATGTTTGCAATGATTGTCTATCATGTTTAGAGTAAATATCCAGGTCTGGTCAGCCTTTCCAGATGGCACTGTCCATTCCTGGTCTATTGATTCAAATTACGATCGAACAATTGATATCCTCTCGTTGAAAATAGATACAACACATATCCATTATGAACCTTTGCTTGGACATATCAGTGGTTCAAGGTTGAATGTCCATGCCATCCAAACTGCATTGAATCTACATATGTGTCACATACTTTTTAGTGAGAATTAAACCCCTCTCGGTTGCGATATGGCCATATAGGGCTTGAACAAAAAATCCATGCGATAAGTTCATCACAGTTGTGATGAGGCCATACAGGGCTTAAAAAAACGTAGAGTAAGTTATCACAACTTGAAAAAAGTTATGCGTAAAATTCGTCCCAGTTGTGATGAGGCCTTACACCCCTTAAACAAAAAACGTACACTAAGTTATGACAACCTGAATCAAATTGAAATTCATCCCATTTTCCATCAGGCCATCATGCCCTTGGACAAGAAATGTAGAGTAAGTTACCACAACTTGAAAAAGGTCACGTGCAAGAGAAAAAACTACATTGATGTGCTTCCTTTTAGAGAGAAACTCACATATCACAACCTAAAGAAATTTGTTTGTGCACAACAGAACATAAACAAGTACGGTTGCATATCCTAGAATGGTCAAGAAACTATCACATTTCGTGGCCTAGAAGCAACACCCTGCACTACTAACAATGAAAACCAACAAACACTTTCTACTCATACTTCCCTGCGAAAGAAAAATGCAAGACAGACGTACATGAAACAAATTAAAGACACTCCTTCCATTGCGTATGCAATTTGTGAAAAATTGAATTTCTCAAAAAACAGTAAGTATTTCACGTCTGATTTGCAAGAAGAATACCTTCGCTTGACAATGCACAATAAACCATTTTCCAATGGCAAAAATTTTCTTCCATGCAAACAGTCGCTTCCAAATGGAAAACTGCCACAATTTGGAACCCCTGAGCAAATAAGATGTAACACACCACTAGAAGATGTAAGTGCAATTACAAAAATTGAGGAGATACTTGTGTCTCTGCGAATTGCATTTGCATAAATTAGGCCTTGGGGGTATAAATGACCCCAGATGAGCTTAACATGATCAATTATTAATGTGCTTGTTCAGCTAGATGTTGTGCAAAAAGCCTTGCCACAATTCATTAGTGATACAATGACAATTGTTGTGGCTCTGAAAATACCCTTGCGATACAAAAATGCCTATCAGACAGGAAAAGTGCATGTGCATGTTGTTATGAAAGCATTAAAGGAATTATGTTCCAGAGCCCTGTACAAAGAAAAGAACACTTTTATAAATGAGAACTAGAACAATGTTCTTACAGAAGAGGATGCCAACTCTACAGATACTCTCGAAAATGATAGTGAATTTGATACAAGTGATGAATCAGAGAATGAAACACCTGCTGAGACATTGGTGCATGGATTCACTGATTCACAGTGCATTCGTGACTTGCAAGACAAGATTGTCGAAATTGCACCAGCTGAGGGGCAACATCCACTTGGAATATTCAAGGACAAATTCGCTGAGGAAATGAACTTTCCAACACTCTTCTATGGATATCCACGTGTCGTTGACATTACAGAACGATTCAGTTATCATAAAATAGTCTGATGGGAGCTGCTACATTCAAGCGGTGACTTCTCCTGTCACATAACAATTTTTTTTTCAAAACAATGCGCATAATAATAGAGAAAGTTATCTCCTACATGTGGGTCCAAATAAGAAAAGGCCAGTTACAAGGAAGAAATTTGTTGGCCAAGGATGTCAAGTACAAAGTAAACCTAGAAAAAATTACGAAATCTGATATTGGATACACAGATTTCAAAAACATTTGCACCCCTCCTGACTATTTGCAACAAAACAAAAAAACTATTTTTGCAATGATCCGTCAATTGGGCCTGCCAACATTTTTCATCACATTTACAAGTGCAAAGCATTGCTAGGATCCATTGGTAGCTTCCATATATGACCTGCATAGGAACAGGAAACGTAAAAAACAAACTGATACATTGGAAAACAATCAAATTGACTACCTCATAAGAAAATACCCAGTGGCATGTACTCGCTACTATAGACATAGAATAAATGCTTTGAGACAATTGATATGCCATGATGAAACGCTTTTCGAAAAAATATCTGACTAATTTTTTGTGACTGTATTCCAGAATAGGGGAAATGAACATGACCACGCACTGTTGTGGATAGAGGGTGCACCATTCTATGGAACTGACAACAATTCAGAGATCGAACAATTTGTGGAGAAATACATAACATGCAACACAGATCATTTGGATCTAGAACTTTCCAAAGTTCATAGACATTACCATACAAGAAGTTGTAGAAAACAAAAAAAATCTCATTGCAGATATAACTTTCTCGTTCCACCAATGAGAGCTACAAAAATCATAGATCCACTTAGTTTAGAGGACAATGTTATTGTTGAGAAATCTAAATCCTTGTTTGCATTTCTAGAGCAAGGAGAATTTGACGAGTTGATGAGCTTCGATGCATTCTTGATAGAGCTAAATCTATCAGAAGATGAGTACATCAAATCCATACAATGTACGCTTAAGCAACCAACAGTTTTCCTTAAACGGAAACTTTCCCATATTTGGAACAACAGTTTCTCCAAGGACATGTTAGTTATGTGGAAAGAAAATATAGTTGCGCAGTAAATGCTCAATGCATATGTTGCGGCATCCTACTGTACCTCATATATGAAAAAGGTTGACAAATCTATGACAAGTGCATTCAGAAGAATATGCAAAGAACATGAAAAAAGTCATATTGATGCCATACTAATGATACACACACTTGGAAACACATTGCTTAATATTCAACAAATGTCTACTTAGCAAGAATTTCACATTGCACTTTCCTTGCCCCTGTTACACATGATTTTGGTCACTCTGGTGATGTCTCAATAGTGATGTATTCATGCTCCCAACAAGGACCTTTTTCCTGAGAAAAGTGGCTCCTGTCTTCTTCCAAAAACATATTTTTAAGATGAGTTTGCAGGCTGCCTATGGTATAGGGTTCAATAATCCTTCATTATCGCAAGCCACCCACGCTTAGGGTGAGAAATTCTCACAGTCTTCTCCATATATAGGGTGTGAACCTATTTTTAACCTTGGAAAGAAGAAGAGGTCACGAAGGTTCTAGAAAGGGATCTTCTAGAAAATGAGTTGGGATTCGTATCGTTATCATTCTACTGACTTCTCAGATTTGGTGGGATAATCCTCATCCCTGTAACCATCTCTCCTTCTCCTATATATTGAAAGGTTTCTTATGGAAAAGGTTAAGAAAGATTGAATGAAGAATTGGTGAAAGAATTATGTGAAGAACCCTGCTTAGACAGAAGCTTGAAGGCTCTATTTGGTCTATCAAGAGGAATTGAATCTTCTTCATGCAAGTGCAGAGAAAGTGTGAGTGTCAGAACCAAGGGTCACTGAAAGGAATCTTGCAACATCAAGGCGATCAGGTTGTATCTTCTACTTTCATTTAATATAATACATCAGCATGCCCCTTTCCCATAAAATCACTCTTATTTTATAGCATAACTCCTTGATCATATGCATAAGTTGACATTGAATATACTTCGCTATATTCACTTTGGTTGGTTTGTGTTGTCTTGGACTTAACTTCACGAGATCACCGAAGCAAAGCGGGAACAACAGAGACCTAAGGAAGCAATATCAAGGTATGTTGCTTATTCCTTCTCTTTAGTAGATTCAATGACTACAACTTAGGGAAAGAGTTGTGTCCTGTCCTGTTTTGTTCTAGATCCAAGTGGATCTAGGGAGATCTGTTAGTGTCCGCACCTACTGATTTGTTCGATAACAAATCGAGATAAGATCTAGGGAGATCTCTGCCCTTGACCGCTTATGTTACGTTGTGCTTGGTTTCCATATGTCGGAGTCTTCGCTACCCCACATTGGCTTTGACGATGGCGCTAGCCGCAGTACTCAAAACCTTGCTTCTGCTACATGGGAAATTTATGCACCTACAAACGAATCTGCCCGGATCTTCGCATTATATGTAAACTGCTTATGGTCCCACTGGTTTACCAACGGGACTTCCCCCCCAAAGTCACCAGTACCCGCATTTGAATAGACAGTTACCTTTCTTAGCCACCCTGGACCTCCCGGATCTGTCGAGAATTTTAAATGATCTGATCCGTCACTCTCCTCAATGGCCCACCATACCAGCCAAACTACCATCCGATATACCTAAACTTGATGGTAAGCCAGGAGAGGACCCAAACAATCATGTAATGACTTTTCACCTCTGGTGCTCATCCAAATCCTTGATGGATGACTCTATTCGTTTACGCCTTTTTCAGCGAACCCTCACAGGTTTCGCCTTTTTCATCTGTGATCTGAGCATGGGAATGCCTACCTCAGAACTGGTATTATATTCTATAGATGCTTGGTTGTTTGCAGGTTTCTGATTAGGTGCGCTCTTGGTTTCTGACACACACATGTATTTTACAAAGTATTTCGGTTGTCACTGATTCCGGCCTCATACTTTGGGGGGCATTCTGTTACACATGATTTTGGTCACTCTGGTGATGTCTCAATAGTGATGTATTCAGGCTCCCAATAAGGACCTTTTGCCTGAGAAAACTGGCTCCTGTCTTCTTCCAAAAACATATTTTTAAGTTGAGTTCCTAGGCTGCCTATGGTATAGGGTGCGAGAATCCTTCATTCTCGCATGCCACCCACACTTAGGATGAAAAATTCTTGCAGTCTTGTAGTCTTCTCCATATATAGGGTGCAAACCTATTTTAATCTTGGAAAGAAGAAGAGGTCACGAAAGTTCTAGAAGGGATCTTCTAGAAAATGAGTTTACATTCATGTGATTATCATTCTACTCACTTCTTAGATTTGGTGGGATCACCCTCATCCAATGTAACCACCTCTCTTTCTCCTATATATTGAAAGGTTTCTCATGCTGAACAACAGGTTAAGCAAAGATTGAATGAAAGGTGTTGAGAAAGAATTGTGTCAGAAGAACCACAGATGGAAAAGGTTAAGCAAGATTGAATGAAGAATTGGTGAAAGAATTGTGTGAAGAACCCTGCTTGGACAGAAGCTTGAAGGCTCTATTTGGTCTATCAAGAGGAATTGGATCTTCTTCATGCAAGTGCAGAGCAAGTGTGTTTGTTAAAACCAAGGTTCATTGAAAGGAATCTTGCAACATCAAGGCAATCAAGTTGTATCTTCTACTTTCATTTAATATAACACAACGACATGTCCCTTTCCCATAAAATCACTCTTATTTTATAGCATAACTCCTTGATCATATGCATAAGTTGACATTGAATATACTTCGCTATCTTCACTTTTCTTGGTTTGTGTTGTCTTGGACTTGACTTCACAAGAGCACCGAAGTGAAGCGGGAACAACAGAGACCTAAGGAAGCGATATCAAGGTATGTTGCTTATTCCTTCTCTTTAGTAGATTCAATGACTACAACTTAGGGAAAGAGTTGTGTCCTGTCCTGTTTTCTTCTAGATCCAGGTGGATCTAGGGAGATCTGTTAGTGTCCGCACCTACCGATTTGTCCGATAACAGACCCTCACTTGTAGTTCAATAAAATGTTTCTTCATAAACACATCTCCACTTGAAAAACACACATTTGTGCTTAAACCACCGGTTTTGCTAGAACAAGAGCCTGACAATTCAGAATACGTGTTTCCAAAGTATTTCAACGTCCATCTCATGTCAGAATATCATGTCAATGTTTCCAAAGTATTTCAGCATCCATCTCCTATTAGGCATATCTTCTTAGTAGGATTTGTATCGAATTACAAAAAAAATGGTGCACCCATATCAAAAAGAAAAAAACCCTTTGTGATACGGTTTGTCAAATACAATGAACATTCTGACTATTAAAACTATTGTAGAGGAAAATTGTTGTTGTACATTCCGTTCGATGAAAACGAAAAGACATTAAAACATAACTTCTCTACATGGGAGGCTACATATGTTGCCTCTGAGACTATAGTGCACATCAATGAAGCTATATTTACCTACAATGTTAATCCAACATGGGGTGATCTATAAATTGCATTTAATGAGCTAGAAAACCCTGACAATCCTGATGAGACATTCACAAACCGAAAAACAACTAGAACTCCTTGCGAGTCCTATGACTTACAAGCGGATTTACCTCGTCCTCCAGCAGGTGGAGGTGAAAAACATATCAATCTTGGTTTTCAAGTCCCAAAACATCCTTTCCTAATTGAAAATAATGAATACCACAGAATAAGACATCTGTTCAATCAAGAACAACAAACAATTGTAAAGCACATTGCTCTTAAAAAACGCTTGAACATGGACACTCATGTGCACTTGTTCCTTACAAGTGGAGCAGGAAAAGGCAAGACATTCACAGTGAAAGCACTGTTCCAGATGCTTATACGAATCTATGATTCAAACAATTCCTCTGATCCTATGAAACCAAAGGGTCTAATAGTTGCATACATAGGAAAAGATGCATATAATGCAGGTGGAACAACAGTCCACTCTACATTTTTAATGCCTTTTAACAAGTCACAGTTTTTTCCACTTAGCAAGGAAATGTTGGATACATTGTCTAAGATTTATGAGGAACTCCAACTTGTCTTTATATATGAAGCATCTTTGATTGGAAGTCGGTTCTTGTATTCCATTGATAGCCGACTAAGAAGCATAAAACATGTGCACACAAAATACTTTGGAAACATTGACATGATATTCTGTGGGGATCTTTACCAGGCACAACCCATCCAAGATTTGTTGATATTTGAACAACCTACCGTTGACATGGAAACAGTGTGACATGAATTCTGGAGAGACAATATAAAATTCTTTGAATTTCATACTACAATGCGCCAGACAGATGAAACATTCATTGCAATTCTGAATAGAATGCAGACAAACAACCAAACATATGATGACATAACATATATGAATTTGAGGTGCTTGCGTCCTACACCAACAGACCCAACATTCCCTTACATGTTATACACAAATAAGGATGTTGGAATGCATAAAATCCATATTCTATCACTCATTCCCAACGATTATATCATCATCAATTCAATTGACCTAGAAGAAGACAACCATGGAAATGTGCCACGTCATGAACATACAACCACTCTACCTTTGCAACTTGTTCTCAAATTAGAAATGTTGGTTGAAATATATGCCTGTAACTATGATTCACAGGATGGATTGGTCAATGGTGCAGATGGAATACTCAAAGGCTATACGAAAACAAGAAAAACTTGATGTCCTTTAGATTAAGTTCCATGAACCGCATATAGGCAAGTGACAAGTAAGCAAGTTGTCTTATCTATATAATACAAACATTGGAAGCAGTTGGACACTTATTCTGTGAATATCAAAGCCAGTATTGACATCACCAAAGATAGGTCGACTGAAAATTTGAAAACAATTTCCAATTAAACTTGCATGTGCACGTACAGTCCACAGATCACAAGGACTAACACTTGATAATGTTGCATTTCAACCTGCTGGAATTCAGATACATGGACTTGTATACACAACACTGTCTCGTGTCAGAAACATAGACTCCTTGTATTTACTAAGTCCTCTTACAAAAGATAACTTCAAAGTCAAACATAAAGTTGATATTGAAATGGAACGACTCAGGACCACCGCAAAATGGAAACTGCACTATGATTACCAATTCATACAAACAAATCCATCTCTATCAATTCTTTCGCTTAACACACGCAACTTAAATGCACACATGGATGATATACTCAATGACTATGATACAATGCAATCTGATATTCTGTTGTTGCATGAAACATACATGGCATTATGCATGTAGAACAAAGAATTTCCAAATCACAACTGCATATCAAGTTACATTACACATGGGGTGATGATATTGGTGAAAAAACATGTACCAATTTTGGAGCATATACATATCGAAGAAAAGAATGTTGAGGTGGTGCTTGCAAAAGTTTTTTTCCATGAAACATAAATTGCGATACTGAATCTGTATGATGCTCCCCATGAAACATTCTCCAACATAGTAGATGATATTTCCAATGCATTGGACCATTCCATATGAGCGGACCCATTGTGCTTGTAGGAGACTGCAATATTGACATGCTACAAAAGAATGGCAGAACAAAATAATTGGAAAACTACATGTGCAAATATAGTCTCCGCTTTATTTTGCACAACACAAGCCATCTGCAAAATGAACTTATTGACCATGTGTGGTCGAATGTGCCCATTCCCGAATACAATATGTTTATCTTAGACACATATTGGTATGATCACGATACAATTGGTATTGCACTTGAATTATGAGATATATATCAAACATTTTGCAAAGTCATATTTCTATATTTCAAAGCATATTTGTATAGATTGTTGCAAAAAAAAATAAAAAAAAAAACAAATTATCCATCTTCTTATTTTTCCCTCATTTGTACACATATTGGTCTGATCACCATATAGTTGTTGTTGTACTTGAATTATAAAGTATACATTATGCAAAAGAAACAAAAAAAGTACATCCTTCTAAAAGCTATATGTTACTCTATTCATCTTATTCTATTTTTTTTTAGTATATGTACATAGTACTTGCCTTTTTGTTTACATGTTAACTTATGTTCATATTCCTTATGTTTTCTACCTTTTTTCATAGAAACAAACTCAAAAACTAGACACCGCAAAGAAATCCTAGGCAGCTATGTAGAGGAATCCATGCAAAGGTGCATTTTTACTGCCCGTGTTCCATATTAAATAGTTTTTCGTTTACTCTGTCTCTATTTGTTGAACTCGTTTGTAGCTGTGTGTGTGTGTTTTTTTTTGCGCCTCCTTCGACACTCCATATATTCCTCTACATTCACTTGTATTCATGTGTGTAATACATATCCAATGTTGAGCTCGCCATTTGTGGACTCCGTCTGTCAATTTGTATATTGCGGAACTCCGATAGCTGTTTGGAGGACACGAAACAATAGAAGTACAATGTTGAGCCAACCAGCCTGCAAGTCCGCTTGTCAATTTGTATATCATGCAACTCTGGTTGCTATTTGCAGGACATGGAACATTAGAGGCCCAATTTAGAGCCCGTCAGCCCACAAGTCCGCGATCCAAAAAATTGGCTAAGTATGGAATAAGGAATGTGTACATGCTCTATAACATGTCATGTCCATAGTTTATAAAAGTACATATTTAGTATGTATTGCTCGTTTCTCGGAGCCCGCCAGCCGTGGAGTTCGTCTCTCAATTTTTGTATCGTGGAACTCAATAAAAGTACAATGTTGAACCAGTCAACCCGCAAGTCCACTTGTCAATTTGTATATCACACAAGTCTGGGTGCTATTTGCAGGACACGAAACATTATAGGCCCAGTTTAGAGCCCGCCAACCTGCAAGTTAGTGATCCAATAAAAGTGCAATGTTGAGCCAGCCAGCCCACAGGTCCACTTGTCAATTTGTATATCACACAACTCTGGGTGCTATTTGCAGGACACAGAACATTAGAGGCCCAATTTACAGCCCGACAGCTTACAAGTCCGTGATCCAAAAAAGTGGCTAAGTATGGAATGAGGGATCTGTACATATTTACAATGTATTGCTCATTCCTGGGAGCCCGCCAACGCTGGAGACTGTCTGTCGATTTCTATATCGTGGAAATCGGTGGTGGTACAATGCGGAAATTGATGGAGGTACAATGTTGATCCAGCCAACCCACAAGTCCGCTTATCAATTTGTATATCGCAGAATTGTGGGTGTTAGTTGTAAAGAACGAAACAATAAAGGCCCATTTTTTAGCCCACCAGCCCGAGAACCCACGATCCAAAAGGTGTACATACTCTATAAATTCTCAGCGACCCTGCACGCCCGCTTGTCAATTTGTATCTCGTGGAACTCTAGGTACTATTTGTAGAACACTGAACAATAGACACCTATTTTTTGAGCCTGCCAGCCCAAGAGCCCGCGATCCATAAAGTGGGTAGTATGGGATGTGATATCCATACATGCTCTATAAAATCTCATGTCCATACTTTATAAAGGTACATATTCAGTTTTGTCTGGTTTGTACACATATTGGTCTGGTCACCACACAGTTGCTTTTGCACATGGATTATGGAATATGCACTACAAGTCCGACCAAGCCCTTTCGTTTCCTTAGCCAATTTTATGACCGTGGCTTCCCCGGTATGCGTTATCGAACTCTCGTTCCCCATTTTTCGAGTTTGCATCTTGCATCCAAAACTTGGTAATCCATGTCTATGCTCGCGGGTTCCTAGATGACGAAGTGACAGATTTCATGTCCATCTATATCTCTACATCACGAGTCCAACCGAATGTCGTTCGTTTTCATAGTTTCCAATTTTTATGGCCACGATGTCCTTTATGGGCGCCATTCAGCTCTCATGCCCCATATGCATGGTATACATCTAGCACCTGAAACTTCGGTGATCTACAATTGGACCCGAACATGAAGCTTGCGACTCATTTGCTAATTTTCTTTAATTTAATTGTACAATATCAATATTTATTATTAATAATTTAGTGCTTTAAAATAATGTTTTTAGATAATGTTATCTATATAACATATATGTTATATGTTATACATGTAGACAATCACAATCTTGAACCCGCTAGTCCTGGAGTCCATCTGTCAATTTATGTATCACGAAACTCCCAATGTTGGGTGGAGGACACAGAACAATAGAAGTGCAATGTTGAGCAAGCCAGCCCGATGTCCACCTGTCAATTTGTATATCACAGAACTCTGGGTGCTATTTGTAGGACACGAAACAATAGAGACCCAATTTTCAGCCTGCCAGGCCGAGAACCCGCAATCCAAAAAGTGGCTAAGTATGGAATGAGGGATCTGTGCATGCTCTATAAAATCTGATATCCATACTTTATAAAAGTACATATTTACTATGGATTACTCGTTCCTAAGAAAATTTCTAGGTCCGCAACTAGCGGATACACGTGTTCAGATTTCCAGTTACTTTTATATTGCCAGCCCGACCATCTGCTTGCCCATTTCATATTGTACATATTACATGTAATATGTATTACATATTACATGTAATATGTATTACATATTACATGTAATGTCTAATACATATTCAATTTTGAGCACACCACTCGTGGAGTCTGTCTGTCAAATTAGAGCCCGCCAACCCAATAAACTGTGATACATATTACATGTAATGTGTAATACATATTCAATTTTGTCTATGGATTTGTATATCGCGGAACTCTTAATGTTGTCTGTAAGACACAAAATAATAGAAGTGCAATGTTGAGCCAGCCAGCCCGCAAGTCCGCAATCCAAAAAAGTGGCTAAGTATGGAATAAGGGATCTGTACATACTCTATAAAATGTCATGTCCCTAGTTTATAAAATTTCATATAATAGAAGTGCAATGTTGAGCGAGCCAGCTCGATGTCTACCTGTCAATTTGTATATCGCGGAACTCTGGGTACTATTTGTAGGACACGGAACAAGTGAGACCCAATTTTTAGCCTGCCAAGCCAAGAATCCACAATCCAAAAACTGCCTAAGTATGGAATGAGGGATCCCTGCATGCTCTATAAAATCTAATATCCATACTTTATAAAAGTACATATTTACTATGGATTACTCGTTCCTTAGAAAATTTCTAGGTCCGGAACTGGCGGATACATGTGTTCAGATTTCCAGTTACTTTTATATTGCCAGCCCGGTCGTCTTCTTTCCCGTTTCATATTGTACATATTACATGCAATGTCGAATACATATTCAATTTTGAGCCCGCCACTCGTGGAGTTCGTCTATCATTTTAGAGCCCGCCAACCCGATAACCTGCGATACATATTACATGTAATGTGTAATACATCAATTTCGTCTATGGATTTTTATATCACGAAACTACGAATGTTATTTGGAGGACACGAGACAATAGAAGTGCAATGTTGGCCCAGCCAGCCCACAAACCGACGATCCAAAAAAGTGGCTAAGTATGGAATAAGGGATCTATGCATACTCTATAAAATGTCATGTCCATATTTTATAAAAGTACATATTTAGTATGTATTGCTCCTTTCTCAGAGCCCACCAACGGTAGAGTCCATCTGTGAATTTATATATCGTGGAACTCAATAGAAGTACAATATTGAGCCAGCCAACCCGCAAAGTCCGCTTGTAAATTTGTATATCCCAAAATTATGGGTGTTATTTGTAACGCACGGAACAATAGAGGCCTATTTTTTGAGCCCGCCAACTCGAGAACCCG
>SNQJ01S0054928.1:74281-97173 GCA_010110895.2 Picea sitchensis | reverse complement strand
GTAAGGCTTGTGGTCATAGCCAACGATCACATGGGTAGGGTTAAGGGATGGTAGGGTCTGCATCGGGCCCCATAGGAACTCGGGGATTCTGTTCCTCGGTGAAAAGAAGAATAAAGCCGAAAAATATTAGTTCCCGTACTGGGGGTGTTACAGACGCAATTCACCATAGCTACCCAATGGACATAGTTGATGCCGAAATTTTTACGAAGATGAATCCTTCATATTCCAGAGTGTTGTTTTTTAAAGTGAATCTAAAAAATTAATTATTGAAAAAATAGATGTAAAAAATAAGAAAAGAAAACATCGTTCATAACTTGACCTTGCCAATATGAAAGCGTCCAAAATCTCTGAACTTCACATGGAAATCGAAGATTCTCTTCATGATTCCATTGGAGTCATTAAGGCCGAGAATGCCAGACTAAAGGATCGGATCAAGGAATTAGAGGAAGCTTTGTTTCCTATGTGATTGCTTGTCAGTAATTTCGCAATAGCCATGCCTGCAACTCCCTGCACCCCTGCACCAAACCTAAAAGGCTCCTCCACCTTGCTCGCATAGTGTAGAGAATATGTGGAGAAAAATATCAACAAAAAAATGGAATTGATTACTAAGGCCTGGGAAACATCACAAAATATGGAATCCCTGGGAAGTAGCACACATAACTTGCTCAAACTTCTGCAAACAGATTTAAAAAATGAAGAAACTTTCTATTTGCACATGGTCATCCCTTTTTCCTTTCATGTCAACAACATGACATACATGACAAGAAGAAAACATGACCTCCCATACAAAAAATGGCTCACTCAATTAGAAGCATGCATGAAAGAGAAGGTGAAGAACCTATATCTGATCATCCAATCATGTGAGCAAGCAATATCAAAGAAAGAAACATTATTCACAAAGCTTGCCAAAATAGAGTTACCCAGAAGGGCCAACGACTTCCAGGACCCCATCTTAATCGTCAACTCGTTAGCATTAACCAAGCAAGCTTTCGCTAACCAAGTTGATAATTTTAAGGCATTGTATTTAGAAATTTTTTACAGGATTCCTGAATATCATGAAGAACACGTGGACAACTGGCTAGTCCACTATTCGGTACAGAACAAAAACATTCATCAGGATCTGTGTAATATTTCTATTGATCTAAGCGAATTATAAAATGAACTTTTCAGCATTAAAATCCAGAATGACATCAATGTCGCCCCCTTGAGAAGCGACATTGAAGAGAACTTGAAGCGGGCTGCCGACGAAATCCAATAGGAAAAGGCATCAACAAGAAAATAACAAAAATACTTATATGGAACATCGCTATAAATACTTTGTTTATCAATCCAGTTATTCAAGTGGGTCCGAGACGAAAACCAACAGGAAAAGGCATGAGCAAGAAAATACCAAAAATACTTATATGTACCATCGCTTTAAGTCTNACAAAAATACTTATATGGAACATCGCTATAAATACTTTGTTTATCAATCCAGTTATTCAAGTGGGTCCGAGACGAAAACCAACAGGAAAAGGCATGAGCAAGAAAATACCAAAAATACTTATATGTACCATCGCTTTAAGTCTGTAGTTATAGTCCTTTATTTATCAATCCAGTTATTCCAATTTTTCTGAATAGAAATCTATAGCCAAAGACTGATATCTTTCCATTTATACTTTTCAGGTATTACACTCTACCATCTACCACTTCTCCTTTCCACAATCCTATTTCTTGTACATATTTCTCTTATGGTCCACGAGAGCCCCAATCCCGGTCTATATGACAAACGCATTTAAATTTCCATGAATATGTAGCAAACTATTGTTTTTTCATATATTCCAAATAAAACTTTTCTTTTGTCTCCTTATATATTTATGTGCTCCTAGATTTTTATCTTCAACTGTGTTGAATGTCAAGACATCTTGTTTATTTTATTTCAATTCTCTTTTTTCTGATGCATGTCTTTTTCTTCTTTGTCATTTTCAAAATTAAATTTGAGATAAATCACTCATTCAAATTTGAGATATCATATTTCACACACACACACACACACACACACACACACACACACATATTTAAATTTCCAGGAATATGTAACACACTTTTTAATTTTTGTATATAAATGTCATAAAATTGTGTTCAATACTTTTTTTCTACTCACACATATAGAGAGTATGTCATTTCTTGCACCTTTACCACCTGTCCTTCATGCTTCTTGCCACATCTGCACTGCAATTTCAAGGCCCAAGTCCAATTGTGCTATTACATCAACACGAGGCCCTTAAAATTCAAATAGTCCACAAGTCTGCTTGTCAATTTGTATATCGCAGAACTCTGGGTGCTATTTGTAGGGCAGGGAACGACAGAGCCCAAATTTTGAGCCCGCCAGCCCGATAACCCACGATCCAAAAAGTTCCTAGGTATGCAATGAGGACTCTGTGCATGCTCTATAAAATCTCATGCCCATACTTTATAAAAGTACATACTTGGTATCTATAAAAGTTAATATGTACTTTATAAAAGTACATATTTCGTATGTATAATTTATGGAATTTTAATTTATTTTATGTTCAGGAGGCCTTCTTTTAAAGAAAACTAATTCGGCAATGCTAATTTAAAGAAAACGAACCTATGTAACAGACGTTACATATATTCTATTGTATGCTAATTTTTTTGTGTCCAAGAACCTTTTAAATGTAATACTATTGTACATTATTTTTTTTTGTCCACGCTCCTTTTAAATCTTTCCTGTTCTATCAAACTTAGATACTAGGAACCTTCGTTGATGTAGCAGACATTAATAATTCTGATAAATTTCAAATAAAACTAATTTGGGAATACTAAATTCTGCATGGATACCACATGTACTGCAACTTGCAACCCACGTGTCTATACAAGGTCACATTTACTCCCATTCCAACCTAGCAGGGACTACGTTGCCATGCAACACTTGTTAAAATATGTATTGCATAGTGACTCATGATTTCCTCACATTGCCTTCCCTAGAGAATTCAAGTAGGGAATAATGATTTTAGGTATTAAAATATTTTTTGGGTGATTTACTAATGAATAAGGCCTTTTTATCAATTTCATAGGCTAAGAATATGCTAGAGAAGAGTGACATTTACCCTTTTTTTTTAATCCTTCTATGTGCTAAATATCTTCATTTTCTAATTTTTTTATGATTAATAGATTCATATTAACTCTTGTTTACACTTCATTGGTTCATCCTCAATGGATCCCAATATCCTATAGCGTTATCCTCCTTGTAACTCTCAAACTCTAAGATGGTCGAGTAATAGGGATTTTTCAAACCCGTTTAGGAGGCATTATTTGATCATGGATCCTCTTCTATCGCATCCTTGAGGTCCTCTTCTATTTGATTGTGGGTTATTTTCTATTGTGACTAGTCCTCTCTTGTCTTGTCCTCTGATTGTGGGTCCTCTTGTGTCTCCTTGAATCCATGGGCTTGAGCTTTGGTTGATGTAGGCTATAGGGTGATTGCTATAGGATGTGGGTTTGGGCTTTGTTCATTGTAGTGGTCAAGTGTTGCCACTTTTGATGGATGTGCACATAGGATATATGGATGCTTATTTTGTTTTTTGAATTATTATATCCCAATACTTTTACCCAATACCATTCAATTTGATATTGTTCATGGCCAACAAGGTGGATAGAATACCAATCCAATCAATGGTGAGATCATTTTACTATTCCATTATTCCATGGGTAGTAATATAGAGGGAATTCATATATAGGCCATGTAGTTAACATGGAAACATCTCAATGGTGGATATGATTATGAAATATCGATTATGTATATTGATGGATTTTGTTTTAGTAATTCATGGATTTATGGAAGGGTTTTGAGAAAGTATTTGACAACATCTATGTTGGAGACTTATGTTGGCATCTCTGTTAATCGATTATGTTCTCTACTAACTTTTACTTTCAACGATTTTGTATACAATGAACTATACCACTAGGCCTTACACAAATAATCTTGTATTAATGTATTTATCACTAATTGTAATAACATGTTATTTGGATAGTTGCACCCTCTTGTGGATATGGACACACTAAACAACTAGGCCAAATGAACTAGAGTTATAAATTGAATTTGAATACTGGATTGAATCTAATATTATAATATCCCCTTCCATGATTGAACCTACAATCATAATCATTCAACAATATCAATGTCATCATCATAGTCATCACCATCCTCAATGCCATCATCATCGTCATAAGTTTAACACAAAAACTGTTGGCCTTATCATCATTGTCATTGGCATGATCACGAATCAGCGTTGTCATCGTCATCATCAACATTGTCATTCTCATTCTCATTTCCATCCTCTTCATCATCATTGTCATCGTCATTGTCATTATCGTTGTCATCATTACCATCCTCATCATCTTCATTGTCATTACCATCATCATCATCACCACATAACATATGTAAAACATATTTAGGAAAACCATATATATATATATATATATATAAACCATTTAAAAAAAATTCAACACTAACCCCTATTAAAAAAACATATCGAAACATATAAAAATAATTACCAATGAGACCTATTGTGAGACCTAAAATTAACATACCATATTTATATCTATGCCCTTAACTATCACATTGGAAAACATCAAGACTTACCTCTAAGAACACCTATTGATATTGGTAGGAATTCATTGTCATCTTCGTCTTTCTCATCATGATCATTTTCACTACTCTAGTCATCATTATTGTCATCATTGTCATTGTCATCATTATCATCTTTGTCATAGTCATCATCATCATCATCATTACCATCATCATAATCATTACCATCATCATTGTCATTTTCATCAACATCAACATGAACACCAACATCATCCTCATGATCATTGTCACCATCGTTGTCCCACATAACACATTTAAAACACATATTTAGGAAAAACATATAAAACATTAAAAAAATCATTAATGACTTCAGTGACTTCCTCAACATAAACAACTAATTATTGAAGTATGTCATTCATTCCATACTTATAGAATACTCATGTTATAAGCTACAAAGATGCAAATTGTTTGGGTAATCTTATGCTCCTACTCAACTTAAAGGCCCTTTAATGCATGTCCATGTAGTACACATCTTGCAAGAATTCCTATCTTGGTATACGCTAGGATAAAGGAGTTGTGTATTCAAAAAATCATCATTAGCTTTTTTAGTTTCAGTAAAGGTAATCTTAGATAGATGATTTGCAAGATCATCACTATTTCCTAAATTTATAAAGATAATAGATTCATACTTGATAATGACATTACCCATCTCCTATATAATCTTTTGTTTCAATGTCTCAAATTTGACCCAAAACCTTTTGCATAATTCAAACTTCACATCATTGTTTGTTTAATAATGTTTCAGGTAGTTAGATAATGTATGCATACATCATACAAATTTCTAACTAAACCTTATATGACCCAACCAAGAGCAAATACTTTTAAGAATTAATTGATAAAAATGTATTAATAAAACATTTATCCAAGATCACTATTCCCTAAACTTATAAAGATACTAGATTCATACTTGATAATAGCATTACCCATCTCCTATATGATCTTTTGTTTCAATGTCTCAAATTTGACCCAAAACTTTTTGCATAATTCAAACTTCACATCACTGTTTTCTTAATAATGCTTCCAGTAGTTAGATAATGTGTACATATATCATACAAATTTCTAATTAAACCTTATATAACCCAACGAAGAGTAAATACTCCTAACAAAGGTGTATTAATAAAACATTTATCTATCTTGGATAGATAAATCATCAATTTATTTTAATATATAATATATTTAAATAATTTTTCAAAAGATAAAAGGAGTATTTATAATGGGCATTGTCCAACTGTTCTATGAAATGAATTTTTTTGCTGAAATCCAGCTACATAAATCTGCACAAAATCATTATTTTTTGTTGTTTAAAATTTATTTCTCAATACAGAAATGAATTCAGCATGCTGAAGAATCCTGGGACAGTTTGATTGTACAGAAATAATCACTCAAATATGTGAATCTAATCGAAAAAATCACCAAAGAAGAGTAAACATTCTATGTTAACCATCATGGAATTTGGCTATTTAATTGTTAATAAAATAACAGTTTTTTTTGTTACTTAATTAACATTTTTAAATGTATAAATAGACTTAGATCCATGAAAAAACTCTGAAACACTCATTATACAAATTTAACAACTAAAATATACAATTCCAACAATTTCTAACAAATGTTCATACAAAATTGATCTAAAAAAAGACAAAAATAATCAAAAACCTAAAACATTTAAACTACATCTTTTAAAAAAATAAAAAAATTCAAATTATCATTATCTATACATTTCCAACAATTATTTCTAGAAAAACTTCTAACAAACCAGATAGGATGAAATGTGTCATATCTATAACTGTGATGTGAAACATAAATACTGAATTAATATAAAAGAAAATTCCAACAATTTCTAACAAATTTTCATATAAAATTGATAAAAAAAAATAAAAAAAATAATCAAAAACCTAAAACATTTAAACTACATCTTTTAAAAGAATAAAAAAATTCAAATTATTATTATCTATACATTTCTAACAATTATTTCTAGAAAAACTTCTAACAAACCAGATAGGATGAAATGTGTCATATCTATAGCTGTGATGTGAAACATAAATACTGAATTAATATAAAAAACAATAATGCCATCTCTCTCAATATGATTTCATATCATTTCAGAGTGGAGATTCACGCCAACCATGTATTAGATCTCTGATATTTTTGTTTGGTTGTGTGTACTGACTCTGACTCTCGTAAAACATTGGAATGCGTTGTGTCATGATGTGTTCCCTGTGCTATGGGAGTTGCTGCTACAAAGAGATGCATGTATCGTCGAATAGGTGTATGTACTCCTAACATTTTTTTTTATCACAAAAATCTACTCAAATTTCTCCAACCACACACCGTCTTTTCCAAACAGTGGCTTGGACACTCGGGAATTCGTTTTCTGGAAGAAGCCGTTCGCTGTCTCGATACGCTTGATACACTTGCCTCCTAATATATTCTAGGAACAATCCATTGATATTAAAAAACGCTATCCACTTTTTTTTAATAATTCATTGATTAGATCACCATTTTCTCACGTCGTATGTTTCTTGGTTGGTACCCTTCCACGTGATTTTGTTGTTTTCTCTGTACAGGAATAGGTGTGTTCACTGTCTTTAATGGAGTATTTAGTTGTATTTGATAAGTTAATATGTATCATATAGTGAGCTAATCATTAGTTTATTAGGAATAGGTGTGTTCACTGTTTTTAATGGAGTATTTAGTTGTATATGATAAGTTAATATGTACCATATAGTGAGCTAATCATTAGTTTATTTTATTGTATGGTGTATCTTGTTAATTTGATAGATATTATTCACTATTAATAGATAAATATTATTTATCATACATTACACAATGAACTAATGATTACTCATTACATGATGCTTAACTTTAATGATACTTAAAGTGTTGGATATTTAAGATATATTAAACAGTAAATCAATAATTACTCACTGCATGATGCATGTTAGTGGTAATTAATCTCTTACTGTGGGTTTTTTTTTTACCAAGATTAATTTCCATTGTGCTCCACAGATTATGTTGCAGTGGAATAAATAGATCAAGAGATGGAAGTTGATAGTCTTCATTGTTAAGTTTTGATTTTTTTAATAAACATTTGGAAATATGGAAATAAACATGATGTAATCACTATGAACCATGTTTAAATTTGAAAAAAAAAAAAAAAAGCCATACATTTAAATGGACAGAAATACATATTCATAACAATGCTACATCTACTCTACCAAAGAAAGAAGACATAAAAAACATTTAGTTATTCACGTATAACTTTTTCAAGAGGTCAGGTGAATTTCTCTTTAACCAAATCATATGAGAACAAATTTCTAACGTCGAAATTTTCATTAAGAAGAGTTAAATAAGGTATGTTTTATTTTACTTTTATGTTTTTGGTAATTATCATTCCAATTAGGTGACATAATTTATTTTATAGTATTCAAATGTATAAATAAATTCAGTTTTATTGAAAACTTCAAAGACATTAAAAATATATAATGTTAAATATTAAAATTTATAATTCCAACAATAAAATTTTATATTTTTAATAAAATTTTAGACAAAATCTAAAAATAAAATATATAAACTAACAATCAAATCAATCATTAAACATTTAATAATATTAAACATTGATAAACAATTCAAAGCTAAAGGCTATGCGTTGATTTATAAACATTCCTATGGTATTACATATAACAATCAAATAATTTTGTTCATTAAACATTGATAAACAATTCAAAGCTAAAGGCTATGCGTTGATTTATAAACATTCCTATGGTATTACATATAACAATCAAATAATTTTGTTTAGCATTGAATTGAAACTGTAGAAGTTGGATATTTAAATAATTATAAGTATGGATGTACTATTTTTTTGGGAAATGTTAATAGGCATGGAGTAGAGGGAGACCATGTGGCTTTAGATGGTGAGAAACTTGATGGTGAGAAACTTGGCAAGCTCTAAGAAGGGATTTAAGGGGCTTACACCATAAATGGAAATAACAAAAAATGGAGAGGCTTTTTTGCCATTGTGATCGTCCATCCTGTAATTATACCTAACTTTTTCTTATCTTCACAAGTGGTATGATGTATGAATACCCACCACATACAACAAGTACTCATCATATGGCTTAGACTGATTAACTAGTAGCATCATGATATGATATTGAACCAAGTCATATTGTTATTTTTGAAAATACATACATGTTAAAATAAATCAAAAGTTGGTTAAGGAAGGGGTTATTCATAATGCAAAGATTGATCAACGTAGAATGAGACATACGAAAATAACCAAAATATTTATGTTAAAATATATTTTTACTTAATTACAATCAAGCTTGTTTAAATGGAATTAAAAGAAATTTATAAAATATGTAATTTTAAAGGTTTATATAATTAAAAACATTTGAACTAGAAAGCTATATAAGTCCCACTTCTCTAGTTTCTATTGACCTTGGATCCCTAAAAATTTATAGTAAAAGATTATATGACTTTCAAATTCCAAGTTGATAAGTCAAAACTTAAAGGTTGGGGTAGTCTTTAGGGATCTCAAGTACATTGATTTTAGTATTAGTTAAAATCAATAAAAAAAAAATTAAGTTGTTATCTACATCCATTTCAGTAATTGATCAATTTGATTATTTTATTTTGTGTATTTATTTCAGTGTTTGTATAGTAGATAAAGGTTACATGAAAATAATTTTCTCACTATTTTGAAATGATTGTTTAGATAGAAATGTAGGGAAAACATTATGACCATAAAATAATTTATTAGTGAGATAGGGAATAACTAATCAATTACATGGTTTATGATCATGAACATAGAAAAAATTAAATGCAAAGGCTCA
Organism: Picea sitchensis; assembly: GCA_010110895.2. NCBI lineage: Eukaryota > Viridiplantae > Streptophyta > Pinopsida > Pinales > Pinaceae > Picea > Picea sitchensis. Next base: position 87,690 of record SNQJ01S0054928.1, on the reverse strand, counting down.
CATGATCATGATGGGGTAATGGGTATGCAATCTAGACCTAGCATTGGGTATGCATACTAAATCTATCAATCTAGGTATTGTGACCTAGATCCAATATTAGGTATTATAGCCAAGATCATCGAAATGGGTCTTAACATGGATTGGTTCTAAATGACAAGTTGATGGAACTAGAATCACAAAAGAAAGGGTTATGTGATTTCCACATCTTCAATGGTAGAGACCGAGATGATGAAAATTTGAACCAAGTGGTCATATAAGTCCCAATTCTCTAGCTTGTTTTGGGCTTGAGTTCCCAAGAATCCACAACAAGAGGTCACATGAACTCAAAATTCCAAGCTACTCGAGTCAAAACCAAAATGTTTAGTCAGTTTCCTAAAAAAACAAGTAGTTTGATTTCATTATATTGCATAGATTTTAGTATTCATAAAGTTGATAATTATTAACTAAGTTGTTCCCTCCATTTATCGTAAGTATAGCACATTGATTTTAGTGTTTGGAAAGTGGATAAACTTGATTATTCTATTTTGTACTTTGATGTAAGTGTTTGTACAATGGATAAAGACTACATAAAAAACATTTCTCACTATTTTGAAATGATTGATTAGATAGAATTATGTATAAATCACTACACTAAGTAAAAGAATTTAGGATTGAGGTAGAAAATAACTAATTAATTAGATGGTCTAAGATTGTGATCATAAAAAGGTAATTAAATGAAAAGGCTAACTTGTACTCCAAATCAGAAGATGTTAGAACTACAATCATGAAGAAAAGGGTCACATAATTTCCACATCTCCAATTGTAAAGGTCAAAATTACGAGAATCTCAACTAGGTGGTCATATATATCCCACTTATCTAGATTTTGCTAGGTCTCGGTGCCTAAGAATCCACAAAAAAATGTCACATGAACTGAAAATTCCAATCTAATGAAATCAAAACCAAGAGGTGGAGAAATATCCTAGAGTCCCAAGTACATTGATTTCACTATATTAGATAGATTGCAATGTTCATCTAAGTTGATAATTTTTAATGAAGTTGTTCATTATATTGTTCTTAATATGGTGCATTGATTTTAGTGTTTGTATAGTGGATAAAGGCTACATGAAAAAAACATTTTCTCACTATTCCAAATAATTGATTAGATAAAATAGTAGGGAAATCATTAAGTCTAGTATAGGAATTTAGTAGTGAGGTGGAAAATAACTAATAAATTGGATGGTTTGACATCGTAATCAAAAGGAATGAGTTAAACACAAAATCTCACATGAACTCCAAGATGATAGTATTGGAATCATGAAGAAAAATGTGAGATCATTCCAACATCTTCAACTGTAAATGCCTAGATGGTGAGAATATGAATCAAGAGCTCATATAAGTGGAGTCCTTACTAAGGCTTCAACAAGTCACAAGGATTGATGTTGGAGAAAGAAAATATTAATATTGGAAAGAGAGAGAGGCTCAATATGAACTTAACTACAATATCTTGAGTTAAAAGTTTTAATGGTCTTTTATTTCAACCTCCTTTCTCATATGATTGATATGAAAAGATGGAAAACCTACTAGGTGTGGCTATATGAAATGTTGAAGAAGATAGATTGAGAAGATGACTATGTAATCTATTTATTATATGCACCATATTACTTTCTTACTATTCATCTTCTTCATCATTGAACATTGTTAGTTTATTACTATTCACCGTATCCCTCTTGTATTTTTTGAAACTGGCCTTCTTGATAGCACTATCTAGATTATAGGTGATATATAGTAAATTTCAAAAGATCAAATTTATCTAAAAAATATACACATACATATTGATGATCATCTAAAATTTTGATGTGGCCACCCTCGATTGGAACCAACCTAGATAAATCTTAATTCTAGATTTATCAAGCACTGAGAGGAATCAAATCCCTTGAGGTGCAAACCTTTCCTCAAGTTTCGCACTCTAAAAAATCTTTTCATCTCAAGAGATTTGATCCCTCTCAATGCTTGATAGATCTAGAGTTAAGATGGATATAGGTTGGCCCATAAAGCAAACAACATAAAATCATCCAAATATAATTCCAAAAAGCTATGAATAAAATATTTGAATATGTTTGAGATTATCTTCTTGAAAATCTTGGAGTTAATTAATACTTAATTAGGGGTAATTGAGGGTTAGTTAGAGGTAATTAAGGGTAATTAGGGGTACTTGGGGGTAAAAACAACTAAGGGTTAATTGGTGGTAATTTAGTCATAATTAGTGGGTAATTAGGGATACTTCATTGTAATTAGTAGAAAGTAGGGTTACTTAAGGGTTAGTTTACAGTCCATTAAAGGTAATTAGGGGTTAATAAGGCATAATTAAAGGGAATTAGGATTAAACAGGGGTTAAGTAGGGGCCAAATAGGGGTAATTAGGGATTACATCTTTGTTAATTCATGGTATTTATGGGTGTTTAGGGGTTACTTAATGGTAATTAGGGGTAATTAGGAGTCAATTAGGGGTAATCAAGGGTCAAATGGGGGTATTCAACAATGAACTATGGGTCAATTAGGGACAAGCAAGGTTAATTAGGGTTAATTTAGAGTTAATTGGGCATTAATTACTGGTTAATTAAGGGTATTTAGGGGTAACTAAGGGTACTCGAGGGTTAATTGAGGGTAATCACGGGTTGATTAGAGGTTACTAAGGGTGTGTAGGGTTACTTAGAAGTTAATTTAGAGTTAATTAGGGGTGAATTAATGGTTAATTTATGGTAATTAGGGGTAACTAGGGCTATTTCCTACTAATTAGGGGTAAGTAGGGTTATTTAGTCGTTAATTAAGGGTCAATCATCAGTAATCTATGTTAATTAGGGGTAATTAAGGGTAATTAGGGGTTAAGTAGGGTCAATTGTGGGTGGTCATGGGTTAATTAAGGGCTACATAGGGGTTATTAGGGGTTTAAAAAGTTAATTAAGAGTTAATTAGTGGTTAATTTGAGTTTATTAAGGGTGATCAAGGGGTAATCAGGGCACGTTTTGGTAATTAGGGGTAGCTAAGGTTTTGTTAGAGGTCAATTAGGGGTAATTAAGTGGTAATCAAGGGTAATTAATGATAATTAGAGGTGATTAGGGGTTAAGTAAGGGTCAATTGTGGGTGATTAGGGATTATTTAAGTGTTAATAATTATGAGTAAATAGGATTAATTAAGGGTAATTGGGGGTTAAGTAAGCGACAATTATGGGTAATCAAGGGTTAATTAAGGGTTATTAGGGGCAAGTAGGGTTAATTAGTGATTATTAAGAGTAAGTAGGGTTAATTAGGGGTTATTTTAAAGTTAATTATGGGTTAATTAGTGGTTAATTCAGACTAATTAGGGGTACTTCCTACTAACTAGGGGTAAGTATGGTTAATTAGAGGTTAATTAAGGGTCAATTAGTGATAATCAAGTGTTAATTAGGGGTAATTAAGGGTAATTAGGACTAACTAGGGGTTCATTATGGGTGTTTGAGGGTTAATTAAGGGATAATTAGGGGTTATTATGGGTAACTAGGGTTAACAAATGGTCAATTGGGTCTAGCTAGAGTGGTTGTGGGATGGAGTTTTATCCTCCCCACCTGGGTTATATTCTCGTAAAGTGACATGTTGAGATCATAATGAGTATATTTTTGTAGCATCTTCGATACCTGAAGAATCTAGGGTTTACCCTAGGTACCATCCTCAAAATTAAGTGAAGTACCTGGGGGTTTTCCTTGGGTGTTGTTACTTGGAAAAAATTAGGGTTAACAAGGGATTAATTTAGAGTTAATTAGGGTTAAGTAGGGTTAATTAGGGGTTAATTAAGGGACAATTTGGGGTAATTGAGTGTTAATAAGGGGTAATTAAAGGTATTTAGAGGTTAAGTAGGGTTCAATTGTGGGAAAATAAGGGTGAATTAATGGTTAATTAGGAGTTAATTTAGAGTTAATTAGGGGCTAAATAATGGTTAATATGTGGTATTTAGTGTAATTATGGGTAATTGAGGGATAAGTAAGGGTAATTGTTGGAGCAGGACATTTTGGGACTAGTTTGGGAATCATGCAGGAGCAAACCGCGCGACAAGTTGACTAAGGAGCATCACTCATGAAAGAAAGGAAGGAAGTTATCGTAGTTCTAGGGGTCAAAGTGCACGAAAGGAGAAAAACAATTATAAGTTATTAGGCATTTTGGTCCATTTTGTAATGGGCTAAGCCCTAATGTAAAAGTACAAATATGTAAATGTTTTTTAGTAGAGTTGTAAAAGTGGTGATAAGTCGGGATAAGTCTGAGTTGAGGGTGTATGATAGGTGTGAGTGAAGCTAAGTGTGCATTGAATGCGCAGACGACAAGGTAATTTTGGGAATAACTGAGATATCATGTATGAGCGCAGTGCACGCCTCTTGTAAGAGATTATGTTGAATGATAATATAAGAAGCTTGTCATTGTGGGCATAGCCCATAGGGTGAACCACGTTAAAATATGTTGTCTTTGTGTTATTCTTTGATATGTTTGTTTAATATTATGTTTATTGCACACACTTAATGTATGTTGGGTAATATGAATTGGTTATATATTGTTATGATTCTGCACACACTATGTATGGTATAATGAATGAATGTTAAGTTGAATGGTTAGAATGAATGCCTCACATTCCTCCATGACTATGGAAGCTTGGTTCNCACTTAATGTATGTTGGGTAATATGAATTGGTTATATATTGTTATGATTCTGCACACACTATGTATGGTATAATGAATGAATGTTAAGTTGAATGGTTAGAATGAATGCCTCACATTCCTCCATGACTATGGAAGCTTGGTTCATTTAGTCCCAATAGATACCTCGGGTGAGACTTCACCTACTTACAGGTGATGCCAAAAGGGCCAGTATCTTAAGGGTGTTGGTGGTGGTTTCATGTTGAACCTCAAGCCTTCCCACTACGCACCAACAAATGGTTCCATTGTCGGGACCATGATCTGCAACTGAGGGGAATGTGGAAGTCGAATAAGGAAGAGATCAGGCAGTGGTTAGAGGTGAAAGACCATGAGTTTTTCAGAGATCAAAATAAGAACCCGCGTATCAGTTCGGAACAATTGTTACAGAGGTATGTATTCACATATTTACATGATATTTTCTTTGTTGATTTCTTGAATGTTTTGATTGAATGGATACAGAGGTTAGATGAAAAGAAAGGAACATTTTGTACCATGGTTCCAAGGAATTGGACCCTTGAGTTGATTCAGTAAGTCAATACAGTAAACAATAAGATATTGCACGCAGTTGATTTTTGGTTGGATAGTATATTGGGGGGTTATATTATTGAGTTTTCTATAGATTGTACCCAGTCATATAATGTTGTTGAAAGAGAGTTATTTAAGAGTCTGTGTAGAAGGTGTTTGAAATATTTTTTATTTGGCTCAAGATTTTGTTGTGTGATAAGGGGGTTATGAAGATGGAATATGATTTCCCTAATATCTAAGAGCCTTCACATACATAGGGGGACTGGGGGCTGACCACAAGATGGTATGAGTGTATGGAGAAGAGGGATGAAGAGAAGGAATTAGGAACGAATGGGTTGAGGATCTCAATAGAAGAGGAATGTGCGATGAAAGAAGAGATTGGATTATTTTGTAGTGGTAAGAGATTTAGGAATAGCAGGAAGAGGAATGTGACTGAGAGAGAAGGGAAGAATAGTGATATTGAGGAAAGAGACACTGGTGTAATACTCCAAATCGGAGGAATACCACACACATAAGGGCAGGAAAAGGAAAAGGATTATCAAATTAGTGTAGTAGAAGAATATTCCACTCATACCAGACTCTGCATTGAACCCACGACCCTGTGTGTCTCTCCAAGAACTGATGTACGATCTGAAATTTTGTCACTTGTAGTTAGTGAGGGAAGTAAGGATATAAGTAAAGGTAGTCAGAGTAGTTGAAGTAGTATGCCAAGTTAGAATCAGTTAGTGTCACCAGGGAAGAATATCATGCAGTACATGATGGCAAGAGTAGATCCCACTTTGAGAATGCATGAATTCCATGGAGTGGGGATAAAGAATCTAGAACAACATTTGTTTGCTTGCGAATCGATATGGATAGTGAAGAATGTCCAGGATGATGATGAAAATATTTTGTAGTTGGAAACAACGTTCAAAGAATGCACATTACTATGGTATATGAAGTATCGGTCTACTTTACCTACGAGACAAACCAGAACATTAGCATACATTAGGTAAGCTTTGTTGAAAGAGTTCCAGAAGCTGAAGTCTGAGTCGAAGTGTATTACAGAGCTAAAATAGATCAAGTAGTTTTCAAACGAGTCGATATGGTATTTTTATCAAAGATTCAATATCTTAAAGGATCATTTGGCTTTCCAGATCCCAGATGAGAAACATAGGGGGTGGTTCATTGCATGATTGTTGTCGCATATACATTGTCCATTGATGCAACAGAAGATTACGTCGAGGTCAGAATCCCTAGAGATTGTTATGATGTTGGAATCATCCCCTGTAGGAGAGAATGGCATAGGTATGTCTCAGGTTCAGTTGCAGTTAGCTACATTGATTATTCAGTTGAAAGAGCTTGCTAAAGGGAAGAAAAACATGAAGAAGTCTGGTGTATCACATGTAGAATATAAGGTCATCATAAGAATGAGTTTCCAACATTTAAGGAGTATTTGGCTACAAGAGCTCTGGATACTTTAGGAATATGGTGTGAGATATGTAAAATGATGGGTCATCGTCTTACTTCTTACCCATTGATGCAGAAGTATCAGAGCACTGCTTGAAACCTGTTTTGAAATTTTGTAAGTCTGCCAAACATGAAGAAAAGGAATGTCGCGCATTTGATCTTCTGAGAGAAAACATTGCAGATGCATATAGAGTCCAAAGGGAAGAAGGACTAGAAGGAGGGGTACCATAGTATAATACTCTGAGAGGTTACAATCAAGGAGGAAGAGGAGGATTCAGAGGCCGCGTAAGAGGATGATTTGGCAAAGGAAGAGGTATGGTTATATGTTATAACTATAATCAACCTAGACATTATGCACTTACTCTAGACAATTGGACCATGCGACAAAAGATTTTCCACGGCTGATCGTGAAGTGTCAAGAAAATAGGAACTTGAATGTGCATATGATACCTGCATAAGATCGTGATGAACGATTTAAGGTAGCAACAGTTACACGTGGAGGAGAAAGCACATGAGTTGATGCGACAAAGCAAGGAATGCGGACTGAGCAGTAGGTAAGGAAAGCAATAAAGCCTCCTTTGTTGGTTGACCCTAGAAAGGAGAAAGACATGTACAAGAAAGAAAGGAAAGACATATTGGAGACATAATGGATATCATCGACCTAGAATGCACCACTTGTGTATGATAGGCCACCTGTCTATGACATGCCTCTAGTCTATGACCATTCAAAAAGGAAATTTGAGAAGGTAAATACGTTGATAATTTTCTTGAAGAGATGTTTAGAGCTAATGAAGGATGAAACAATGTTAAACGCACTGCGCATGACAATCAATCAATGCATGTAAGATAAAGAATCCCCTATCATACAATGAGAAGTTAACCAAGAACATCGCAAGAGAAGGACGAATAGGGAATTCTGACTAAATGCACAGATAAGAGATTATGACATGGATAATATCATTTTATACCTGGGATATGATTTGAATGTCCTTTCGAAGGAGACCTGGGAGATGATGGGAAATACAAAGTTAATCTGGTCACCTATTCAGTTGAGGTTAGCAGATAAACATAATATTGTTTCGATTGGAAGGATATTAGGGGTAAATGTTAACATTGATGGAGTGCACAATATAGTTGATTTTGAAGCAATTGAGATAGTATATGGAAGAAAGACTTATCCAAAATTAATAAGACTTGATTTGGATTTCCATAACTGGACCCTGATTGATTTGAAGAAGAGACAGATGGTCTTTGAAGAAGGAAATTGGAAAGTTATTGCACCATTGGATCCCACATAGGGGAGAATATATGTGGAACTGACAAAGGGAAAAGAGCTCGATAACCTTTATAATATTACTGCGTGGATGGATGATTATATGAACCCTACTACTTATGGTGCACTCAATTGGCAACGTATTAGTTCTCATGCAACAGATTCATAAGAAGAACTGAAGCATTGACATAATAGATTACATGAAGTATCAACAAGGAGATGTGCTCATATTACCCACACGTTACGATGGATTGGAACTAAGGTATGTGGTCCCCCAAAGTACGATGGACTAACAACCATAGACTCTTTTATAAAGGAATTTGAATTGCAGATACTAGATCAACAAAGACTTTTCACTTTAAATTTTGTGTTTAAAGAGATGACTTCATGATGGTGGGATGCGCATAAGGATAGAATAGAGGATTAGAAACAATGAAAAATATTGTTACAGGTTATATTTGGAGCAGGAAAAGAATATATTGCGCAGAAGTATACAAGGTTGAGTTTTCCTATAGAGCATGTTACATAGTGCATAGCGACATGAAGGTTAGTACAAAAGAAAGTTTGAACACACTTTCTTATACACACTCTGGATACAATTACAAAGAACTAGTATTTAGAACTGGAGGTGTGTAGAGACACAACATATTGAGAAGATTTGACTCACAACTTCAAGGTTACTTTCAGTTTTGAAGATGATGGCCCTTCAGTAGACACATCTCTGCAAGTGATCAAGGACAAAATATTTTCATCAGAAGATTCGATAGAATTAGTACCGATATGTAGTGTGCATAGAGCTTCTAAGACAGTTCAATAATTTTGGAATGCTATCATGTTGTTGGAGAATACTAGGAGGATGAAGATCCACACAATTTACAAGTACCAGAAACTAAAGAAGAATGCACATTAGAAGGCCTAGAGATTGAATTTGTTGTATATGCAAAGCCAATGAAAACGCGTGAAGTGAATATTGGTACAGAGGATAAGCACAAGTTTTCAAACATAGGAGATTACTAGAATGAAGAGACTGTTGAAAAAATTATCGATTTACTACGCAAAAATTAGGATCTATTCTCAACTACATTTCAGAGATGAAAGGGATTGTTGGAGGTCTAGGAGAGATGAAGATCCATTTGAAGCCATATTCCAAGCCTGTGAAGAAGAGAAGATATCAACTGAACCCAGTACATAAAGAGAAGGTAAAAGTATATATAAATAGGATACTAGATACAAATCATTCTACGTTGAGATACTTGGTCAATAAGCTAGTGTCAGGGAGGAAGATATGTATATGGTTGTTACTATTCCAGGAGTGTGAATTTGAAGTAATTTTGAATCCAGGAAAGTTAACCTCAAGACCTAATCATTTTTTGTGCATACTATCAGGGGAAGACACAGGAAATTTGGATGACAGTATACCAAATGCACACTTATTTGTAGTAGGGACGGTTCATGATTAATTTGCAGATATATTCTAGTTCTTGAGTACAGGAGTAGCCCCACTTGATTTTACAGTTGTGCAAAAGAAGAAGTTAGTAGTGGAGGAAACATACTATCATCTAATAGCAGGAAATTTGTATAAGTTAGGCACAAATGGTATTTTGTGACGATGTGTATTGGAGCATGAAAGACATACGATATTTTCATAGGCACATGAAGGAGTTGCAGAAGGTCACTATGCAAGAAAAGTGATAGTTCATAATATTTCCATGCAGGACTATGGTGGTCCACCCTTCATAAGGACACTAAAGAGTTCTATCAGACCTGTGATATCTATTAGAGAATGGGGAAGCCTTCCCGGAGAGATGAAATGTGTTTAGTACCATAAGTGACATTGCAGGATTTTGATAAATGGTAGTTGATTTTGTTGGAACTATTAATCCACCTGAGAAAAGTTCAAGAGATAGATACATCATCACTGCAACCGATTACTTGACCACATGGGTTGAAGAAGAAATTGTCAGAGATTGCAGCATGAATATTGTTGCATGATTTCGTTTTGAGAATGTGGTGACAAGGTTTGGATGTCCGAGAATCCTTATGAGTGATCGGGGAACTCATTTTTTTAATAAGACGATTGTTGCGTTGATGGAGGAATTTCAAGTTCATCACCAGAAAATTACACTTTACCATCCTTAGGAAAATGGAACAGTGGAAGCATTCAACAAGATCCTAGAGCATGCATTGACGGAGGTATGCAATGTAAGTCTAGATGACTAGGACTTGAGGATTACAACAATGTTATTTGCATATAGGACTACAAGTAATAATTTGATAGGAAAAACAACATTTAGATTAGTTTATGGCTAGGAAGCAGTTATGCCTATGGAATTCATTGTGTCGAATCTGCACATTTCCATGTTGACATAGCTTACTGATTCGAGCGCAGTAGAAAGAAGACTACCATATCTAGTAGAACTAGAGGAAGAACATTTTTTCGTAGGATCCCATCAACAAGTTCACAAAGAACATGAGAAATCATGGTATGATAGACACATTAAACAAAAGAAGTTCTAGAAAAGAGACTTAGTTTTTCCTTATGATAGAAAGTTTTTGCAATACCATGGAATGTTCCAAATGCATTGGTTGGGTCCATATGGGATAAGGTTTGTGATAGAGTTGGGTGATGTTCAGTTGGAGAAGGTTTGACAGAGCTGACAAAGTAAGTTGTAGACATGAGTTAATTGCAGATAACAATGAAGCCATCGAAGACAGGAGAATCCCCATCACAACAGAAGAAACAATGCACTAGGAAGACATTGATACATGTATTCAAGGAAGCCCCAAAAGCCTCAGTATCAGGGCCAAGCCCTGTTAACTTTCTGAAGGATTGTGTTCCACCTAGGAAGTTGACAATGAAGCAGGTTAAGCTACCGAAGGAGCTGAAGTATGAACTTGTCAAACTAGATATCCCACTAGGGGTAATCATTGAAGGAGATATGTTAGGCACAATAGAAAATCTTAAGTTTATAGATCATGACTTGGGATATGTAAAGAAGTTTCCAGAGTTAGCACTAGATAAGTATATGCACACAAAACTCATCACAAATTCACAGGAAGTTATAGTAGAGCCACAAGAGTGGGAAACAGGGCTACAAGGCTAGCGAAAACAAACATTTTGGATCTATTAGAGATTCTGCATTTTGGTAGGAGCGCAAAGATAAACATATGCATCAAGTTATTATTGAGTTGCGTCCATGGAGGAATTTTATGGTTGGATAGGCTGGTGTCGATAGAAAATCAACTCATTGCACAGATCATCGGGTTACCATCAGTAGGGGAAGACCCACTGCCATTATTCATGGACAAATATAAGGATAAATATGTGGCAGAGAAGATGAAATATGAGTATGACACACATAAAGGAGCACACGGTTTGGACATTGCAAGTATTAACAATGATATTGTTAGGTTCTCTACACAGGTATTATCCTGTAAGTTGTAGAGGAAATGTCGCAAAGATCAAGTACTAGCAGGTGTAATAGAAACAACTGAGAAGTGCATTGCAAGAGTACAAATAAATTAGGAGATGTTCTTGGTAAACTAATTCTTGATGGATTTTAAAGAGGCACAAGATAAAGGAAAAAAATTCCATTATGCATGGCTATTGACATTGATTGCATTAGTGGCTTGGAGGGAGCCGAAAGAAACTCAATTTTGGAGTTGCGAAGAAACCATGTTTGACAACAAGGTATGTGAACTTGTGGCATACTACGCACAAGGAAAGACAGCTAGATAATAAAATCAATTTATATGTTTACAAGGAGATAATTCGGTGGATCATTCAATATACACCACACATACTACCGCAAGTAGTGGAAGCATACAAGGAGATTATGCATTTTAAAGCAGGAAGAAACCATATATATATCCAAGCCAAGAGGGACCCAAATCAATAATTGTTGACAACCAGATATAGGTTGACAAGAGATGAGGCTGGACAGACTATAGAATAATGGGAGGAAGAATGGAAAACCCTAGTACCATAAATAGAGTATCGAGAAACAAAACCGCCAGAGAACAATCTAGAGGAAGAAGAAGAAGAACATGAAGGACAAGGAAATGGCGTAGCAGACACATAGAAAACAATGTTTTGCCCTGGAGAGAAGAGGAAACAACATGAGAAGGGGAAATCAGTACACCAACGCAAGAATATGAAATCATTCAAGGAAGTTCCCCCCCAGTCCTTGATAAAAGATGACCTAGAGAAAATATGAGATCAAGTAAAGGAGGTGACAGACGATTTGTTTCAACATGCAACACATAAACAAGAGGATATACACAAATATGTGTAGGAGAAGATAACTTCATTACGTCAACTTTTGGAAGTAGCCAAGATAGCACCATAGAAAAGGACATATGAAGAAAATACAAAGAGCACAATGAATATTACAGAAGCAAGACAGGTGACCTCTCACCAATTAGAAGTATCAACAGAGCGTCAAATGATAAAGATATCACCAGGGGCTATAAAGTTCCCTTCGAGACATATGAAAGAGAAATCACAAGCATTAAGTCATATTGACTTAGTATTGTCATAGTTGTTGATGAATGTATTAAAGGATTTGCAGACAAGTGTTACACAATAGATAAATTTGCACGCAGATTCGATGGTGATGGAGTTGACCAAAGTGACAAATGATAAGGAAACATTGTAGCTAAAATACAACAAAGTTATGAGTGTTGTTACTTGGAAAAACGTAGGGTTAACAAGGGATTAATTTAGAGTTAATTAGGGGTAATTAGGGTTAATTAGGGGTTAATTAAGGGACAATTTGGGGTAATTGAGTGTTAATAAGGGGTAATTAAAGGTATTTAGAGGTTAAGTAGGGTTCAATTGTGGGAAAATAAGGGTGAATTAATGGTTAATTAGGGGTTAGTTTAGAGTTAATTAGGGGCTAAATAATGGTTAATTTGTGGTATTTAGTGTAATTATGGGTAATTGAGGGATAAGTAAGGGTAATTGTTGGAGCAGGACATTTTGGGACTAGTTTGGGAATCGTGCAAGAGAAAACCACGCGACAAGTTGACTAAGGAGCATCACTCATGGAAGAAAGGAAGGAAGTTAGCATAGTTCTAGGGGTCAGTGTGCACGAAAGGAGAAAAACAATTATAAGTTATTAGGCATTTTGGTCCATTTTGTAACGGGCTAAGCCCTAATGTAAAAGTACAAATATGTAAATGTGGAAGTCGAATAAGGAAGAGATCAGGTAGTGGTTAGAGGTGAAAGAGCATGAGTTTTTCAGAGATCAAAATAAGAACCCACATATCAGTTCAGAACAATTGTTACAGAGGTATGTATTCACATATTTACATGAGATTTTCTTTGTTGATTTCTTGAATGTTTTGATTGAATGGATACAGAGGTTAGATGAAAATAAAGGAACATTTTTCACCATGGTTCCAAGGAATTGGACCCTTGAGTTGATTCAGTAAGTCAATACAGTAAACAATAAGATATCGCAC
>SNQJ01S0054928.1:56475-74231 GCA_010110895.2 Picea sitchensis | reverse complement strand
GGTTACCATCAGTAGGGGAAGACCCACTACCATTATTCATAAACAAATATAAGGATAAATATGTGGCAGAGAAGATGAAATATGAGTATGACACACATAAAGGAGCACGCAGTTTGGACATTGCAAGTATTAACAATGATATTGTTAGGTTCTCTACACAAGTGATATCCTGTAAGTTGTAGAGGAAATGTCACAAAGATCAAGTACTAGCAGGTGTAATAGAAATAACTGAGAAGTGCATTGCAAGAGTACAAATAAATTAGGAGATGTTCTTGGTAAACTAGTTCTTGATGGATTGCAGGGAGGCACAAGATAAAGGGACAAAATTCCATTATGCATGGCTATTGACATTGATTTCATTAGTGGCTTGGAGGGAGCTGAAAGACACTCAATTTTGGAGTTGCGAGGAAACCATTTTTGACAACAAGGTATGTGAACTTGTGGCATACTACGCATAAGGAAAGACAATTGGATAATAAAATCAATTTATATGTTTACAAGGAGATAATTAGGCGGATCATTCAATATACACCACACATACTACTGCAAGTAGTGGAAGCATACAAGGAGATTACGCATTTTAAAGCAGGAAGAAACCATATATATATCCAAGCCAAGAGGAACCTAAATCAATAATTGTTGACAACCAGATACAGGTTGACAGGAGATGAGGTTGGACAAACTATAGAATAATGGGAGGAAGAATGGAAAACCCTAGTACCATAAATAGAGTATCCAGAAACAAAACCGCCAGAGAACAATCCAGAGGAAGAAGAAGAAGAACATGAAGGACAAGGAAATGGCATAGGAGACACATAGAAAACAATGTTTTCCCTGGAGAGAAGAGGAAACAACATGAGAACGGGAAATCAGTACACCAACGCAAGAAGATGAAAGCATTCAAGGAAGTTCCCCCCCAGACCTTGACAAAAGATGACCTAGAGAAAATATGAGATCAAGTAAAGGAGGTGACAGATGATTTGTTTCAACATGCAACACATAAACAAGAGGATATACACAAATATGTGCAGAAGAAGATAACTTCATTACGTCAGCTTTTGGAAGTATCCAAGTTAGCACCAGAGAAAAGGACATACGAAGAACATACAAAGAGAAAATGAATATTACAGAAGAAAGACAGGTGACCTCTCACCAGTTAGAAGTATCAACAGAGCGTCAAATGATAAAGATATCACCAGGGGCTATAAAGTTCCCTTCAAGACATATGCAAGAGAAAGCACAAACATTAAGTCATATTGATTTAGTATTGTCACCGTTGCTGATGAATGTATTAAAGGATTTGCATACAAGTGTTACACAATAGATAAATTTGCATGCAAATTCAATGGCGATGGAGTTGACCAAAGTGACAAATGATAAGGCAACATTGTAGATAAAATACAACAAAGTTATGATGGAGTGGGACAAGGCCGAATAGAAAGAATAAATTCTACAACAGGAAATCCAAAAGGTTTATAACAACATTTTGGAGGTCCCGATAGAAGTATAAGCTCCATTATAAGGGAAAGTGTCGAACATTAGTGAATCCATTTAGGGCTTCCACACAAAGATAATAGAATTTCCCCCCTGGAGGAACATCCCTTGAGGGAAAATTCTCACCCTGGGGAGGTTTTCCCTTTTTTAACACATCCATTCATGGGGGTTTCTACCATGGGACTAACTTTGGGAATGTTTTTTCTCGAGGGTCCACATTTACTCCCAGGGGAATTTTTATTCCTTGGAGTAGCCATGATCCCGAAAGTGCCACCCTCTCAGGGGGAACTCACTCTTTAGGAGTTCCCCAACCCTCTGGTTGTACCAATATAGGGGGACCACAAGGTCCATCTAGGATATCAAAGAATTCACCTCCTTCCCAGTATTGATTTGCACCATTCCCTTTCCTCGTGACATTAGATTTACCGGATTTGTCATAGTTAAAAAATGAACCTATTTCCCATGACCCATCATGGCCGAAAACTCCTTTCAAGTTTCCATCCAATATCCCAAAATTCAATGGTAATTTGGGAGAGGACCCCTCCACACACATCATGACATACCACTTATGGTGTTCATCCAATTCATTTATCGATGATAGTGTGAGGTTGCGTATTTTATAGAGATCCCTAACTGGAGTTGTTGCCAAATGGTACATTGAATTAAAATGTGGTTCCTTTAAAATCTTTAATGACCTGGAAATGGCGTTGTCAATGCATTACCAATTTCCCATTTGGTATAAGATAGGAATGGAGCTCTTGACTTCAATGAGTCAAGATAATTCCACTCACATTACCAATCATATACATGAGTGGTGGTGATGACGTAGGATGATTAAGAATCATATCCAAAACAAGATCCTTATGGATTGGTTCAAAAAGTCCATCCTACCACCCATTGCTAGAGATTTCGCTATGGTCAGCGCAACCACCAAGGAGTAGGCCATTTTGCGTTCTCAACACTTGAACTTTGGGTACACTATATGATATCATCCCAAATGATCCTCAGTCATCGATTGATCCAAAGAAAACAAACTCAGGACCCCATTCCAATGGTTTGGTTGTTTTTGTTTCGCATGCCTCTATAAACCAGCTAGTTGATTAAATGGGTCAAATGTCCATTAAGTACTAGCTCTCAAACTGATGTAGTACTTTCTCATACCTCCGAGGTGAATTCGGTGCAGTCCATGCAACCGAAGAATCCTCAGCAACTTGGAGGCAAGAAGAAACAGAACAAAAATAAAAATTCTAATACTGAGAAAGGGACTGCCTCCACCCAAAACACCCAACAGGGAGGAACTAAAGAGAAGTGGAAAAGTTGGTTTCCTTACACGATTTATGGGGAAGACCATCCCACTCATTAGTGTCCTTGGGAGGATGATATCCATTTATATTTGTCACAACAATGGGCCCCCCAGTAGCTTGTTTTCTTAACTCATCCTTTCCCCCATCAACCTCAAAACATGGTTGCCAAAAATCCTGCCCCTCCATAAGGGGGCATGGAAGGTACCCCTCACCATGAGGGGTCTTCCTCTAATTATTCTGTGTTCATGTGTGACCACACGTTCAACTTGAAAAAGCGATCCAATAACTATGACACATACAAGCCTATCCCTATTGTGCATGAGCCAATATCTCCATCCCATCCCGGTGGCCCTCTTCAGATATAGAAGCCATCTTTTGACGCATCTCTTTCCCCCCCAAAAGCGACTTCTTCAATGTACGATGAATAATCCTAACAAACAGGCTGCCCAAAAATATAGTACTGTGGAAGAATTTTCCTAGGCACCATGTTCCATGTCTTCCATCGAAGTTCTCCAAAGCTTCTCAACACAATGAAAATCCTTGTTGTCAGCCATAGGAGGGGTTGATCCCTTAGAGTCAAGTTTGATGACATTTGATTCTTCTTAGGTTATGAAATGGGCTCTACTTTGTGTAAACCATCAATATGTGTAGTTACTTGTACATAGGTGTGTGGTGTAAGTTCTTTATATTTTTCATATATCATATCCAAAAAATCCAAAAACATTTTCTTTTTTTGAGATTTCACTACACATTTTGACCCCCAGAATCTAGTTTACATGTGTTGACATGATTACGAGAATTTTTTACAAATATGGAGACATCCACTACACTTGAGGTATATAATTCTAAATTGGCATATAGGGATAGGCTTTTCCCTGCATTTCCCGCTTTGCAATATTAACCATCCATATTTCCAGTATTATTTCTTAGGTTAGAACCTAGTCGGTTGTGACACTAGCCACTCCTTTTGCACATTGTAACTGGTTCAATAGTGCCTACCCTTCATGGGTGCCCTAGTTAGCACCCAAATTTCCATTTGTTTCCCATGTTGTGTTTTTCTATAGGCCCGAGACCCCTCCTGTAGCCCCATCATGACTTGAAAATTGAGCCTCATTTTCCTCTCCTCGTCTATATTCTGGCCACATACCATGGGGGTTCCCAAATTTTTTTATTGGTGTTTAATGGTTTCCTATGAATTTTCTACATGCATCATTCCTTCCACCATTGCACTACTATTTTCCATATCCCGCTTACCACTATGAAATATCCTTGACCATCTTCATCTTGCATTATTTGGCCTTCATTTTGAATCCACCTACCCAGGGAGAGAACAACTGCTAAGAGTGAATCTCACTTTATTGTACCATTTTCATTCATCTTTATTAGATTAGTTACATGTGCTTGGAACATAGGAAGCATGTTTTTAAGCTACTCGTTATCTCCCGACGAGTACAATTTTATCTATTTTTCAGACTTGTTAAAGAAAACGAAAAAGACACATCACAAGTATCATTTTTAACTCTTTTTTGGGCTCGTTAAAATTGAAATAAAAAGACATGAACGAGCTTACCTGCATCATTATTTAATGCTAATTAAACCATTAAGGAGAGAAAACATACTTTTCTTCCTCTTTCACGCTTATTAAACCATGAAGGAAGCAAAAAATACAAAAAAACAAAAAAGAGTGGGGGTTTTTCACCATTGGTCTATTCTCAAAATGGCACTGTCAGTCGAGTCACCCTTGAACATGGCATCTATTTGGGTCCTCATCATGCAGTTGGGTTTTATCTTGCCTAGGATCTATCCCAGTAATATGAGTTAGAGATACTCCTCTGCCCGGTTACTCTTCCAGTCATTATGGATAGTACTTCAATGCCTCATGAATTGTGGCATTATATTCATTTTAATCATGTGTATCGTTTCCAAGTCATCATTGTGTCATGCTATATGTTCAAGGTAAATTTCATCCTGAGTCGTCCATCTGTTGTTTTGTTGAATTTTCAAGTCAACTATCCCTATGTCAGTTTTACTTTGTGATACTCTTTCTTCACATCATCTCTCTGTGTATTCTTCATGTTGATTGATGGGGGATATATCAAGGCCCTCCTTCGATGGATCTCTTCCTATCAAATTCAACACATTATCTAGGAGAGGGATCTAGAGACCAACTAGTACCTTGGAGCTTGCAGTCCTTAGTGGCAGGCCTCCTCATGATCGACAGTGGGTTTACATCATTGAATCATGATCAATTGATTCTATGAGTGTTTGACATCATATCCTCTATTCACACTCACTAGATTGTAATAGGTACCTTTGGGTCCATCTTCATCATCGATGGGTATCCTCGCATATGTTAACGATATACATCAATGACCAGTAATCAAACAGTTTCTACCATGCTCGACATTAGCTCATCTATTCACATGTTGTAGATTCATACCATCGGGGGTTTGGGATGAATACCTTGGGTTGGGGCCATATCATTCTTTTACAACATCCCCCCCAAGTTGCGATGGAGTATATCACTTGTATATGAGTTCATTGAAGACTTTGAGGGCACTCTCCTTAGTGCTCATTGTCTTTTTAATATCTATATGGTGTGTCATAGATCCACATTGTATTTATTGGATGTTTTGTCATAGATACACATTGTATTTATTGGTGGCTATGATTGAGTTCATGACTTAGATCCACATTGCATTGTCTCATGGATGTGGTCCTATTATTACCAACATGGATCCACTATATATCTTTCAAGTGGCCATGATTATTCCAGCATTTTCATGGATATGTGCTGTATTGTTTGGAACCATGCTCTCTGTGAGTCCTGAGTATGTCTACTTAAGGGGTGGTCTGTTTATACTCTCATACTTGGTCTTTTATTGCAAGACTTCTTTGGCTTCCGAACCTTATTTTCTCTCTCCTCATGCTACCTCACATGGACGTTATTTTATTGTAATGTATTTTGGACATCCATTCCTTTCATGACCTCACACATTAGGGGGCATCTGTTATAGCCTTAATTTCCACTCTATAGGCTAGAAGGGAATCCATAAGAGGATATAAGCCAAAATGCATATTTTTCCTAAGATTTGAGCCCATTTTGGAGATCATCATTGGACACATAGCGGACAACAAGAGTTGACCCTTGCTTGACAACATTTTTCAACAAGCAATGACCCCTGAAAATTCTATATTCGGGGAGTTACGAGGTTATACGAAATAGATGATTTGTATCTTTGTGTCAAGGGCCTAGGAACTCGCAACATTTGAGTCTCTAGTGGTCTCTAGAATATATATAATCTCTCCCAAGCCTCCTCCAAAGAACTATATAACAAAGAAAGTCTTGCGAAAGAGGGTAGGAATTCAAAAGTATTGTTATGTTGTTCATTTGCATAGGTTCTTGTCCTATCAATCACAACCAAAAGTCAATGAGCCTAGCCTGACCAAGAATCTTAAGGGAGAATCAAGGAGCAAGGAGTCAAGGGAGAATGGAATCAACACCAAGGTATGCATTGATGTAAGTTCCCTATGATATTTAATAGATCATTGGTTTTCCTCCATATTATTTGTGTTATATTCATGAATGGATTGGATATGATCTTATAAGTTAAATATAAAAGTATATCTAGTATATTGGATGTTCCTAACAATAGAAGGATAGTAGATAGGTGGTTGTTTGTATCCTTGTATGCAGGAAGAAATATTGTAGGAGTTGTAGTTGGATCTCAGGAGCTGCAATAGCTGGGACATGCTAGGAAAACCACCAGTCTAAAGGTATGATCCATCTCCTTCTTGGTTAAAAGGAAATAATTTACTTGCATCTAAAAAACCATAGGAATCTACCTCTTTTCTGTCTAGGATTACTAGTCTAATCCTAGGGAGATCTTGTTGATTATTTAGTGAGATCCCTGTGAGATTTTGTCCCATAACAATAAGGTTGAAATCCCATGGCATCGATTTAGTTTCTCTCACATAGCCTAATTCCCTTAATTTTCAAGAAAAAATTCCACTATAGCATTCCCAAATTAACCAACCCCTCTTCCCCCTTATCCTACACAACACTAGAAATGAGATCCCTTTCACTACTAGACAATACCTTAGCCTATCCCTCTTCTATATAGTTCTTCAATATGGGAAAAAATATGATGTCTTTATTAATATGGAGGCACTTTTCATTTGCCTCTTAGAGGAGGCAACCTCCAATAGAGAAGATCTTGAATTACAAACGATTCCACGAGACATATTTTTCAATTCCTTCTACCTCTATATATATTACTTCTATATTCTTAAGAACTTTATAGAGAAGGAAATTTCTAGTAGGTGGAACCTTCCAGTAATCCTTCCTACAATAGTTGTGTTCACACTTATTACATAGGCTTTATTTACTAATGATGGCCTTTATTACATAGCAATGCATAGTATTCTATCTACTTTAGGGTTTAGGGAGGTTAGGACCCTAACATGCTTTGTTATCACAAAAACGGGTTATTGTATCACAACAATGGTTCATCCAACAACTATGATAAGTAAATAAAAGGCATACTATCACAAGATGGTTTACCAATAATGGCTACTTTTGTGGAAATATTAAATAGGCACATGGATAGATGGAGATGAAATTTTGTTGAAGTATGTGTCAATTCACATGTCTCATTAGTCAAGGTTTTGAGATTAAATAACTTCAAAACCTTGAGATTATATATATATACTTTTTGAAGTTATTTAATCTCAAAACATTGACTACTGAGACTATATATATATATATATATATATATATAGAGAGAGAGAGAGAGAGAGAGAGAGAGAGAGAGAGATCACTTGATCATTAACTCCATCCATGAACATTGGTGCTAAATGGGGCCCAAGGAAAATTTTAAGGATCCATACTTATCTTAAAGTGTAGAAACTTTGGTAAATCTTACTAATTTTTAAAATGCCAACCATAAAATGTTTGGCAATATTTTTTTTAAAATATTAAAATTTCTAAGGATTTAATATAGTTTCTAAAACATTTTGGTGATTTTTAGAGTAAAATAATTTTATGCTATAAAATTTGGGCAAACAAAGTCGAAATTGGTGAATCATGTTTTGGGAAAAAAACATGGAAAATTAACCCATAGGTGAAATTCACCCCCTAAATTTTTCCCTAATGGGGATTTATTGATTCACACATTTGGGGTTTTCTTCTTTTCCTTCATAACACATTGACTACTACAAAAAAATTAACTAAAATTATATTGTACTAATTTATTAGAAAACCTCTTATCTATAATTTCATTTTCTTGCATGATAAATATGTTATTGATTTCATTGTTCTTTCATGATTAACCCCTAGCCGTGGGGACCCTAAAACTACAAGGGATTATCTACTGAAGGCACTCATTCCAAGCATAATTTTGGCTCGGGTGGGTGGAAGCACATAGTAAAGGACTCACATTTGGTAGTCTACACTCAAATTTTCCACAATGAATATGGTGGTCATGAAATGCATATGTGAGGAGGGTAGTGTTTATTATGCCCAAGTATTTGAGTGTCAAGGTACCCGAGAATATGGATGCTCAGGAAATCATGGTGGAGCCAATCTTGATGGTTGTGAAAGTTCTTGGGAGGAAGGGAGCAGAGGGAAATCAATAAGTTCGTAGTAAACCTCTCTCAAGGGAAGCCACAATTTCACCTCATGGTAGTTGATGTTATTGTTGCACTACTTAGAGGATTACTTGATCTTTTGGGTCTCAACAAAGAGGATGTGGATGAGGATGAGCATCTCACCATAGAGGAATTATTCAAAGATGTTAATTTCTATTCATTACAAGAGCATGATGGAGATTCTTAAAATGATTTCTTAAGTTTTGGTAGAGAAGGTTCAATCATTAATCTCTATTGTTTTACTACGATGGATATTGATGGTTGGTGTAGTGTGAGCTCCATAAGCAAGGTTCTTAAGGATGTGTTTATGCTCGGAGAACAAAGAGAATTCCAGTGAAAGTATACTGATATTCCTAGATACTTTAGAATGGATGAAATGATTATTAATTCTTCTAAATCCTTTTGGAGGGATAAATAATGCAAGAAAAATACTTCAAGAATATGTGAATCCTCTGCTAGATCTGGCTAGAGTCGCCTTTACTTTACAAGAAACTAAATTTCAACTCCATTGAAAATATATGGAAAAGGCTATGGAACTATCACAATACAATGGCATTCGTCATGTCAATAGGACAGTGTCCTTGTTGAGAGCATATTTTAGTGTAGGTTGTAAATGGCTTGTTCGAGAGATATGATAGGGAGCACGCAATAAAAATTCTCATTGGAATCAATCCATCTAAAATAATTGAGCCCAATGCTTTCACATCGATAAAAGATTCACACTTAGAACTCTCACTCGAATCCATTTGAACTTTTATACCATTTACCTATGTTTTTTTTCTTTATTATAAAGCATCTTATTAATAAAAACTAGCACTAATCATGGTATTAATAACATATAAGATACAAAGGTGACCACCACAACTAAAATATTATGTTCAAAAGATAATACTCACTCATTTGGAAATTCTAAATTCCCTTTAATTGAATCAAATGGTAGATATAATGTTATGATTGATTGCTACATCATTCCCATTTTTACAAAATGACACTTTTGATCAAACATATCTATAAATCTTGCAAGATAAAATTTATGGGATCAACATAAAAACCATGAAAAGATTTATAAGTTCATATTTAAATCTAGAGTTTCACAAGGCCCTTGTTTTGGAGGGTGTTAATTAACTTATGATTAACTTAACACTTATTAATTCATAAAAAGAGGCCATCGAATTTTGAAGAGGAAAAAACCTCTCTTTCAATGGAAGAAAGGATATATACTTTATATAGGCTACATGCAAAGAAAATAAACTCACCCCTATGAATGCATGTATAATGTTCAACATATCCAATTACAAGAGATCTCATAGGTATCCAAATTTTCAATCAGACTCTAATACCATATGTAATTCTCTTAATTAGAAAATCAACATATAAATTAAATGTGGTATTATGTATACTTTTAAAGCAAGAATAAGTAAATTTCCTTTTTATTTCTAGTTTCATAATCAACATGAGGAATGAGTTATACAAACAATTTGAAAGTTGAAGAGATCAACTGCCTTATAGTCTGGGTGGACGAAGAACCATTCAGCTCTCACTATCAACTCCAACTAAGCCACAATTAGTAATCAAAATCATGTGTGGGGGATGACTCTCCTCCCAACCAACCTCTTAGTCCTCATGACTAAGAGCCTATTGAGCCCTCAACCAACTACCTATACCAACTTCTAATATGTTCATATCAATTTGCTAGAGGAAAAAATATCTTACATTATCCATTTCCATTAAATAGTTAGTTATTCTTCATATCCATCCATGCAAAACTCTCATGCATAACACCACTTGTCATCAAGTCATTAACTCTTAATCATGCAACTTTCAACCTTTTCTTGATTTAGCTTTTCCTTTATTCCATTTTAGTAGTTTCTCTTCTTGTTACTTTTTCTTCCTTTATAATAAATTAATATTTTTATTATAACTACTAGTTATTATTTATTATTATCCTTTTTACTTTAATTATTATTACCTATTATTATTTAAAGGCTATTTATTATTATTTTAATTCAAAGCATGTGGCATTATTAGGCTTTTTTATTTTTATGAAGATCCATATTGTTACAAATTTCTTGAGAATTAGACCTAACGTACATCTATAAGTTAAGATGGAGTGTTTTTTTATCTTCCACCTTCTCATTATCACAAAAATTACATATAAATTACATATCCTATCTTTTCATGGTGTTTTTAGTTTATTCAAGGCCCACTTTTACCCTAAATATAAAGATAATTTTGGATTTTTGGATTGAGATTATGAACTTTTTATAGTACATTAAGTTTCTCTTATTCTCAATTTATTCATTTCAATATATATATATATATATATTGTTGGATAGTAATTTTAATGGTATCAATATGTAGAAGAGAGACCTCAATTATCCTCTTATGATTAACTCAAGGGTCTATATTTTTAGTCCACCCTCTCTTAGGCATCGAGTGACTTTCAACAAAATTTGAAGCAATGCTAGGAAACCTCTTAGTATTCATGTTGATTATCTTATGTTTGTACCTTAAGTACTTGTTAATTGATCATAGCCTTACTCTTAATGCGTGGAAGTCCAACCTCCAAGAGAATACATACATAAAATAATAATTTTAATGTTAGTAATGAACTAAATATCATAATAAACTAGAGTATACATGATGTACACAAAATGTGAACATTAAGCACTTATCCAAAAAAAAAAAAATACATATGAGTTACATAATAACTCCTTATAAAATAGAAGAAACACCCTAATACATCCATATATTCAAATGATATATGCATGTCTCCATAATGACTATATTAAAATTTATATCTACATATTCTCATTCATTACACATATAGACTCTTTATTTAGCCAAATTGTTAAGACCTAGACAAAGCCCCATTTTATGTGTAAAACCCCTTATTAAACCCTAGATATTTAATTATTACATTTATAGTATTATAATTGTATGTCAACTAGAACCCTTCATGGTACCCTTTCATTATAATTGTATCCTTTGTGTCCTATATGTATACCAAGGAGACCTAGTCTTTGGATCATCTTATCGCATCTCATATGGTATTTTGAATTCGATTTATGGTAAAATGAAGTTTTCCCCTTGAAGTGGAAAGTAATTCATTGACTTTTTTATCGTTTTCAAGGCATTGTATCATAACAATTGGTATCAGAGCATAGATCCTAGGTTTTTATTCTCCAAGCAAGTCATCGTAGATTTTTTGCTATAATTTTTTTTTATGGGATGATCTAGACAACAACACTTGTAGGTTATTTATAATATATATCGAGGTATCTCTAGAGAAAATTTATCGTATGGGTCATTATACTTTCAGAGATATACCCTGTGGAAGATAGGGTTTTTGACTAGTCCTATAGGTAGTCTCAAATAGGTTTTGTGGGTAAAACAATAATATATTATTTAAAGTGAATACAAATTTAGTTAGACTAGTTGCATTTGAAAGAGGAAAGGTCATAGTTTTTTTGGTACAATTTTTAGAATCTGGTATTAAATATTGGATACGTGGCATTCTGTACAAGTTATCTCTCTAGGAAAGGCCAAAATTCAACAATGTTTGGGAAAGTTACCATAAATTTCATTTGGAACCCCCAATTTTGGTCATACATGTGTCATTGCAGAGAAGACATGATAGAGTACTACATGCTGAAATTTCAGACACAGAAGGGCCAAAAATTTCATAAATTCATCAGAAGGAAGTTTGAATTGAAGGATAGACTCCAAATCAGGGTATAAAAGGTACGTAACTTACAATTGGCATAAATTTGGATTGGAAGATATTTTTTTAGTGATTCAAACTGTGTGATAAAGAGACAATATAGAATTTTTATTATTTTTATCTTGCATGTCTCCAAAAAAGGTTTTGAAACCAATTAAACCTCCAGAAACCTCACACTAGACATCGGAAGAAAATGAAGATTTCAAAAACACGATATCCCAATTGAAGAACCAAGTCAATTAAATGAATGGTAGTATGTTGAAACAAGTGGAATTATCATATTCTCAAGAATCCCTAAAAAGGGAAATGGAAAATAAAATGGAAGAGAAGATGAATGAAAATCGGGAACATGTCGAAAAGAAGATGCATGACATGAAATATAAGATGGATGAAATGGAAAATAAGATGGATAAGAAGATGGATGAAAATAAAGTAGAAATACAAAAATCCATGAAGGAATTTCAAAATTCCTTGTCTTCCATTATATTACAGGATCTAGATGAGAGATCCCCTAAAGGAGATATCAAAATGCAAGGAACACATGAAAATAAGTGTAGTATTCAGGTTAAACAACCTGTCGATAATAAACAATTTTCTGGTGTATTTAACTCTAATAGTGGAGTTAATTGTAGTGGGGGTCCTAAATTCAACCTTCCCAAGATTGAATTAAAGAAGTTTTATGGAACACAAGTATTTACCTGGGTGAACCAAATAGATCAATATGTTGAACTGCATAATATTATGGATGACAAGAAAAGGATTCACATAGGAACCGTGAACTTTGAGATAAAACCATATCAATGGTATAAATGAGTAGTTAAATGGAAACCCCTTCTTTATCATTATACTTGGGGCTTATTTACAAGAGACTTAGAAGCACAATATGGGAAAGTGTGGGAACAAGACTACTTCGGTCAATTGACAATAATCAAACACTTAGGTGATATTGAAGATTATATCTTAGAATTTCAAGTCTTGGGAACAAGGGTGTGTGACATAAGTGATGAAAAATTGTTGGAAGCATACATGGGTGGATTAAAACAAGACATTAAACATGAGATTTTCTTAAGACATCATACAAATATTATGGAATCTATGCAAATTACTCATCATATTCAAGCCAAAAATAAGGCTACACAAAAGTCTACCATTGGAGCATACACAAGAAGAAAAGATCATTTTGGGGTTCATAAGACAAGAATACCTCAACCGACAAGGTTCACACCTCAACAAATGGATGAAAGAAGAGAAAAAGGATTATGTTTCAATTGTGACAACAATTACAATAAGGGGCATAAATGCAGTGAGAAGAAATTATTCTACATAGATTGTGAAGAGGAAGAAGATCAAGAATTGGAACTACCAAAAGAAGGTCCAGATCTAAAAGAAACTACTCCAACAATATCTTTTCATGCATTGGCCAAGATCAGTAATCCACAAACCCTCAAGATACAAGGATACATCAAGAATAAAAATTTAACAATATTGATCGATTTTGGTAGTACCCATAATTTCATCAATTACAAATTAGGAAAATAACTCAATTGCTTTGTATATACTGCACCAGAGTTTCAAGTAATGATTGCATGTGGAGGTACCATAAATTGTTCATGGAAATTCCATAGTATTAAGCTCAATATGAAGGAGTATTTTCTGGATAGCCCCATGATTTCCATCCAAATGGGGGGTGCTAATGTTGTATTAGGAGTCCAATGGTTACATTAATTAGGAACAATGGCCCTTAATTTTCAATATATTTTGCTCGRATGGAAATGAAATTTATCTTAGAGRTATCCAAGGGAAACCCTCTAAAGTGATATGCTCTACCARCATGAAAAAATTAGTCAAAAAGGGACACCAGGGTGTAGTTGCACAATTGTGCTCACTTGATGTTCAAACATCTATACCCTCTTCTCCATTAAACCTYCAAATAGTTATCAATAATCATTCCAAGGTATTTGGTGAAATTCCTAAGGGTCTTCAACCTACTTGGGATCATGAACATGATATTCATTTTCAACTAGGAAGGGTACCACCTAACATTAGTCCGTACAAATATCCATATGCATAGAAGAGTGAGATTGAGCGCATGATCCAAGAAATGTTAGAGGTTGGAATCATTTAGCCTAGCCAATGTTCTTTCTCTTCACCAGTGGTGATGGTTACAAAAAAGGATGGTTCATGGTGTATGTGTCCATATTATAGATAGCTCAATAAAATGACCATCAACGACAAGTTTCTCATTCTTGTCATTGATGAATTATTAAATGAATTGCATGGACAAAAATTATTTAATAAACTAGATCCTCATTCGGGATACCATCAAATCAGAATGAGGCAGGAAAAAATTCCTAAAAAAACTTTCAAAACACATGAAGGTCATTATGAGTTTTTGGTTATGCCATTTGGACTTACTAATGCACATCCAACATTTCAAAGATTGATGAATTATATTTTCAATCCATTCCTTAGAAAATTTGTGTTGGTATTTTTTTATGACATACCAATCTATAATAAATCTTGGGAAGAGCATGTACAACATGTTGATAGAATATTAAAACTATTGGAAGAGAAACAACTGTATGCAAATCCTTCCAAGCGTTCCTTTGGGGTTCAAGAAGTGGAATATTTTGGTCATATTGTATCTAATGAAAGTGTAAAAGTGGACCCTAACAAAATTAAATCTATGATGGAATGGTCGATTCCCAAAACCTTAAAGAAACTTAGAGGATTATTAGGGTAAACATATTATTATCACAAGTTTTTCAATGATTGTGGTCAAATAGAAACACCTCTAACAACATTATTAAATAAGGAAGCATTTTCTTGGACCGAAGAAGAAACCAAATTTTTGAAAAACTTAAGGAGGCTATGTGTACTACTCCCGTCCTAGCCACATCGAAATTTACAATTTTTTTTATTGTGGAGTGTAATGCCTCGGGCCATGGAATTGGTGCAGTTTTAATGAAAGAAGGAAGGCCCCTTACCTATGAAAGAACACATCTTAAAGGAAAAAAATTATTCAAACCCATTTATGAAAAAAAAATGTTGGCCATACTACATGCAATTAAGAAATGGTGCCCTTACCTAATAGGAAGACACTTCAAATTAAAAATAGATCATGTTAGTTTGAAGTACTACTTGGAGAAATAATTATCTTCATAAGAGAAACAAAAGTGGGTTACAAATATGCTAGGTTATGAATTTGAAATTGTATACAAAAAAGGAAAACACAATGTTTTGGCAGATGTCCTTTCAAGGAAAGAAGAAGAAATAGAAGGTTCACTATGTGTTATTTCTATTCCACAATCTAATTGAGTGGAAGAAGCAAGTATATAATTGAAGCAAGATCAAGAGGTGTGAAAGATCATTCAACAACTACATGAGGACCCCAATTCATTAGACAATTTTGTATGGAAGAATGATTTTCTATGGTATCATGATCACATATTATTATGTAAGAATTCCCAACTCAAACAGAAGGTCCTTCTGGAATCACACACTTCTCATATAGGAGGACTTTCATGATTCTTGAAAAGTTTATGGATGAATGTTTAGTCTTCCAATAGAATAAGGGAGAAACAATCAAGATGCCAGGTCTCCTACAACCATTAGCTATATCAATTCAATGTTGGGAAGAAGTTTCAATGGATTCTATTGCAGGTTTACCCAAATATGAAGTAATGACTGTCATCATGGTAGTAGTGGACTGGCTAACAAATTATGCCCATTTTTTCTCTCTTTCTCATCCTTTTAAAGAGAGTACAATAGCCACAACATTCATGGAAATAATTCAAAATCTACATGGAGTCCTCGAGATTATTGTAAGTGACAGAGATCCAATTTTCACTGGAAATTTTTGGACTGAATTATTTTCTTATTTGGGTACTCAATTGGCTCACAACTCATCTTACCAACCTTAATCCAATGGGAAAATTGAGAATGTGAATAAATTTATAGAAGGATATATTCATTGTTTTGCATCCTTTAAACAGACACAATGGATCAAGTGGTTTCCTTTGGCTAAATGGTGGTACAACACATCCTTCCATACTTCATAAAAAAATTCATCATTTCAGGAACTTTAAGGATATCATCCTCCATCCATTACATGACCCTTGAAATGGAATACAAAGGTTCAAGCAGTGGAGGACCACATAGGGAATCGACAACAAGCTCTCAAACTATTGAAGGACAATTTGGTTATGGCATAAAATAGGATGAAACAACAAGAAAATCAACATCGTTTTGAAAGGGAATTTGAAGTGGGGGATTGGGTATTTATGAGGCTACAACCATATAAACATATGTCTCTCAAGAAACAAAAGAAGGAAACTAAATTAGCACCCAAATATTATGGACCCTATAAGGTGTTGCAAAGGATTGGAAGTGTGACTTACAAATTGGAGTTGCCTCCATCTTCACATGTACATCTAGTCTTCCATGTTTCTTGCTCAAAGAAGGAAAGTGGAAACAAAATCCCAGTCCAAACCATTTTACTAGAGATTAATGAAGACATGAAAATCATACTAGAACTGGAAACAATCCTTGAAACAATGATTAAGCAATTGAGAAATCGAGCAATCACGGAGTACCTCATAAAATGGAAGAACCTATTAGTGGAAGAGGCAACATGGGAAGATGAGTTATTCTTGCAAAAACATTTGCAATTAGACAAGTGTTGAGGAAAACACTTGTTTCAATGGGAGGGGCATGTTAATACCTAGACAAAGCCCCATTTTATGTATGTTAAGACTTAGACAAAGCCCAATTTTATGTGTAAAACCCCTTATTAGATATTGAATCAGTACATTTAAAGTATTATATGTGTATGTCAATTGGAACTCTTCATGGTACCCTTTCATTATAATTGTACCCCTTGGTATATATATATATATATATATACCAATTTTACCAAAGTACGCACACTAGAGCGATGAACAGATTCTTTACACTTGAGATCAGTGTTTTTCATTTACTTTCACAAGATCCCGAAGGCAAGTGAAGCAAACAGGATACACACCGCTCGACTCAAACAGACACTAAGACACTTATGCAGAGCTCTCTTGACCCAATTCTGAATGAATATTATGAGGCTGGAGGGTCTTATTTATACAAATCTTAGTAGGTTACCGGTCAGCCAAAACCTGCAGCTGCCAGTCACTAAAGATTCCATGAAAAGACTTAGATGGGGCAGCTGTGGACAATAGCTGTTATCTCGTCCCTTAGAGGCTCGGCCATATGGGGACCCATCATAGCTTTTACGGATGACAAGATCAAAAGCTATTATACTAGTTACTTTAGTACTATGACATGGACTAAAGTAAATATTCATACACTGTGGAGTTCACGGAACCCACGAACCATCGGGCACCACTGTCGGCCTGATAGACAAGAATTATTACAAAATTTATTTGAATGAAGGACAACTGGGTCCATCATGCTTCTAACATGTTTTCAATATTATGTTCAGCAACAGAATCAAAAGAGAAATCACTGTTATACTCATGACTTGATGGTGGAGAACTGTGATCTGAAGAGAAAGGTGGAAGCCCACTGAATGATTTATAAAATGGTGACCCTTG
>SNQJ01S0054928.1:38753-50643 GCA_010110895.2 Picea sitchensis | reverse complement strand
GACATTTGTATCCAATCCAGGTCGGACCAGAGGATTGATACCAAACTGGATTAATCCTATATGGATATACTCATAGACATTTTCTAATCCCCATTCGATGTCTTCAGGCTGGATAAGAGGAATCTGATAAACAGATTGTCCGAGAGAAATCGACACATTTAATGAACAATGACGGATGAGAGTAGTAGCACGAAATTGGAATATAGAAATATTATAAATGTCAGAAGCAGGAATCTCTGGCATTTGCCAGTTAGGATCTGGTTCATATTCCTGAACTAACAGGCGTGTATTATACAGAGGTTTGTGACTAGACTGACTCAACAACTGCTTATACCACTTAGAAGGTTTATATTTTGCAAGTGCAGACAGATCATGAGATGATAAATTCTTCTGAGAAGCCATTGATGAATTACTACAATTCTTGACAAGATCCTTCAAATAATGCTAGTAAGCAAAAGATAATTTGGCAAGATTCACTTACAAATAGGAAAAGGACGAACGCAACAACAATGCCTTTCTGCGGCTTCCACGCATATTTATCGGCAACAACGCTGACTTATATGTCCTACAACAATGTTGGAGACTACTGCAAGTCGAATCACTTCAATTTACCAAAACTTTGCACATCACACATTCAGATTCTTTCAGGCATAAGGCTCACTCAATGAATGACAACCATAAAACTCATTTATATTAATCTGTCTCTCTTTTACAGAATGTATGCAGGATGCATATCATATTACAGACTTTTCATGCAGGAGGCATGAATATTATAGACACATCGAGCTTTTATTATAGACACATCGAGCTTATATATATAGGATCATCTTATCACATCTCATATTGTATTTTGAATTGGATGTACTGTAAAAGGAGGTTTCCCCCTCGAAGTGGATTGTAATTCATTGACTTTTTATCATTTTTAAGGCATTGGATCATAACACAAACCCTACTAAATATATACATTTACCTTATTACATACATGTTTAACCCCATATATCCATTGTGCATATCATTTAATATTATTAGTTATATAAACACGTTTCAATTTGCTTGATTTTTCTTTAGAAATTCAATTTCTTTTTTTCTAGAACTACATACATACATATATGAATGAGTTGTTCTCAAGTCTAAAATAGGGTTTTAAACCATCCATTAATCCTTCTTTTCACACCATAATAGTAATTGAGCTTGCATGCAAGTAAGCTCCAAAATATTTGCAAGAAATAATTTCATCCAATATCTTATCGTCATAAACAAAATTAGGGTAGGTGATTCACCTAGATTTCATGGTCATAACCTTTCTCGATATTTGGTAACATTCTAAATCTAGTACAAAAAAATTTGATAATTTTTTTATTATCCTAAAAGCAATTTGGTAATATAAAGTTGAACAAGACAATAGTCATAATAGTGTTATAATTGGCATGACTACTTTTGTCACCACTTTTAAAATAGGAATGATTATTTCTTGCAATGTATTAGCTTCTCATCTCTCTAGTGACTAAGGAAGAGATTACTTTGTCAAAGTAAATGTGGACCAACATTCTACTTGTAAGCCATACAAGTTCCTTGGATGGGGTGTCCTCTTACATGCATGATAATGTGGTTGTCATTGATCGTTTTGTGCACAACCCAAGAGTCTTAGGAATTTCCCTGTCTCCTCAAATTCTTATGGTTGTCCTTCCATTCATCACTCCAGTACATTCAACTCGGCTGGCATTTGATGCTTCCAGAACTGACATGACAGAGAGTCGATATGAGGAGGAATGTTTTGAGGACGGACATGGATCTCCCGAACTTCTACATGATGAAGAGAATGAAACCATCCCATCCATTTAGGGAATTAGCTCTTATCATGATCATGTTGATGAATGACCTTATGTAGAGGACATAAGTTTGCACAATCCGCCCTGGATTTGGGGGATTTTTCCCATGAGGTCGATCATCATGATTCATCATAGGAAAGAAAGACAAGTTGGTAATGTTTGTGAGGACATTATGGCTCTTTATGCTCATATTCACAACTCTTAAATTCCCACTTCAGATCTATTGGATTTGGTTCTGAAAGATTGCATACTCTCTAAATATTGGTATGGCACTCCAATTGATTTTCTTTTCCCTTCAATGGCTCCTCGAGGTCACAAACCTCTTTCTTTTAGTACTGGTCTGTCTTGGGTTGGGCCATCTCAAGAAGCTAAGGCAGCGTTGGATGCTGCAGAACACTATGAGCACTTTGTTTCCGAGGATGACAAAGCGACCAAGTCGGCTCTGGAAGCTGAAGTACGCCTAGACCACGAGTTCAAGGAGGATGATGAGGTCGAATTTCAAGTGGGTGGGGTGATTCCGGAACTGGGATGTTCTAGAACCAAGAATTCCAAGTTTTTTCACACCCTAGAATTATACTAACATGTGAAAACAATGGTAGCACTTGGATTGTTTCCAAAAGATGAGGATTTTCGCCAGCTTAAGAGCAAGATGGAGATGTCAGAGTCTCAAAATGATTACTTGCTAAAGGTTGTGACTTGGTTGGCTCGAAAGCACGGTGGCATCTTCCAACCCCTTGTTGTCGATCCATGATTTGGCGCTTCTTCCATTGGTCCATGCTTCGACACTTCTTTTGTTGGTCCAGGCCTTAGAGCTTCCCCTACTATGGTTGGTATCCCTTCAAAAGTGGAACCCCAGGTTCCTAAGGCTCCCTAGATTCTTTTTTCTATGTTGTTTTAGTAGTTTTTCTATGTTGTTTTAGTAGTTTTTCTATGTTTTTATCTAGTTCAAGAGTTGGTTATGGCCATTTTAGACTATTTAAACTTATGTTTCAATTTACTGATAAAACACAAAAAGATATTTCTTACCTTGTTTCCCCACTAGGACATGCTATTTTTTATTTTTGAATATGAACATGTTATTTTTTATTTTTGAATATAAGAAACTAACATGATATCTCACATCTAAGAACTTGTTGATTCTTTATTGTACAAACTATATTAATATAGATAAGCCATAGAAGTCAATAAGAATAAATCCCTCAACTTCACTAATCCTCATGCCTTGGCATAAAAACTTCTATTCCAATTATTTTTTAAACTAATACCTAAAAAAAAATTATAATTAAAAATGTTTAATTCTTTTAATAAATTTGTTTGTTTATTTATTTTTATTTATTTTATAAATTATATAATATTATTTTTTAATAAAAACTATTACAATTAAATAAATTAATGATGTTTTTGAGTTATGGATTTTTATTTTTTAATGTATTATTTAAATGTTCAACCACTTTGGAAAATCATTATTATTATTATGAGATGGATTTATTAGAGAGGCCTTGTTGCTCGTTTCGAAAGCATGTAAGGGTAGGTTTTTATGTTCATATATATATTATAATAATAATATGTGTATTTAATGGAATTTTGTGTTAATATCTAAAAATCAGTTGTATTATTTTTAAATGATTAACCATATTTTTTGTGTTTTAATTTTTTATTGATTTGATTTGAAGTTATACATAAAATGAAATTATTATTATTAGTTTTTTTAAGTTTGGTTTAAATTTTTATATTTTTATAATAATTGTTGTTTTAATAATAATTTTTAAATTAACAAAAAGTTTATACTTATTATTTTAAAAAATTCATAATTATTAAGATAACAAAATAATTAAAAAGATTTTTTTTTAATTAAATAAATAATATTTTTAAAATTTTATTTTATGTTAAATCTTCGTCTGTAAAATATAAAGTTTAATGGTTTCTACTTAATATATTTACTCAATCTCTTTAAACTTAATTATTAAATTTTTATTTTATGTTAAATTTGACCTGGAAAAACTGATAAGAACTTTTAAACTCATGTTTCCAATATTTAACTACTAAATTGATTTATTGTCATTGACACATACAAGGAATGCTATTTAAGTATAGACTATGTCGACATGTTAGCGATTTTTTTTATATATATAAAGCATTCTTCTAAATTATTCATAAATATTCCGAAGGATATAGAAATACCTCGGTTTTCCATTTTTATCATCGCATAATTCGAGGAACAATATCGACAGTTTTAAGATCCACATGGTAGCCGAATAGTTAGATATAAAAATCTATATTATTTTAATATTTTTTTATTATCATTCTAAAAGTTAGGAAGTGGTAATTGTACAATGATGGTGCTCGCAATCATGCTGGTCATGTTGGAGTTTTATGGAAAATAATTTATTTGTCAAACTTGGAATATCATTCTAGCACTTTTGGAATAATTGCTTTAAATGAATATAAAAACTAGCTGTATAAATAAATAATTTCAAAGCTCCTTTGAATTCTGTTTACTGTAATTTTTTAACAATATATGAAGAAGATGTGGGGAATTGAACTCCTTGACTGTTACTTATACGTAATTGGCTGTGTTTTATTTTTTATTTTTTAAATGGAAGTTGCAGTACAACTCTTTTTCATAATCGAGTAGGCACCAAACAGAAACAGTCATGATGCAACAATCTTGCGCATTATAAGGCTTTTTGTAGGCAGACGTGCAGTATTATTTTTTAGCAGTTCGTTAAGGTATGATGTCAAAGCTTATATATGGTTCTCATTGCCTAAATTTCAACGCTTTTGGAATAATTAAAGGCATATCTGCATCACCCAGACACGGAGTGCTCGACAAAATTAAGACACTATCTATCACCGCGTCCGTTCTGTCGGTCTGACTTTTGAGAAATGTCTTGGCTTTCCCACTGTTTCATAACATGCTTGTGGAACAATACCTTATGCTGCGAGGTAAGTTATAATGACTGACTAACGTCTGACTTTTCAGAAATGTCGTGGCGTTCTCACTGCTCGATAACATGTCTGTGGAATCATACCTTATGCTGCGGACTCATGTAATGGGATAGGATTAAAAAAAATAAAAATTAATATTTGGTTGGTAAATTTTGTTGAAAGATTAATTTTTTTTTTGTTTGTTTGTTAGTTTGTTTGTGATTTGGGGGATTAGTCTGTCGTTGAGAAAGTGAGACTCAGGAGCATCTAAGTCACAAAAATCCTTAACATGGTTGGATTTTTTGTCCGACAGGTTTCGAACTACTTTAACATCACATAGCATCTAAGCCACAAGAACCCTTAACATGGTTGGATTTTTTGTCCTTGCAGGTTTCATACGACTTTAACATCACAGAGTGCCTTAACTACGACTCAGGAGCATGGAAGCCACAAGAATCCTTAATATGGTTGGATTTTTTGTCTGGCAGGTTTCGAACGGCTTTAACATCACGGAGTGCCTTAACAACACACTGCGTCACTGACTATCCTACACCTCCAGGACATCCAAAGATCAAAATTTCCAATATGAGTTAAAAAAAAATTATCAGTTAGAATTGGAATTTTGGTAAAAAATCCAGTAGACAAAACTTTATAACACATTAAAAATATATATAGGGTTGGGGAAAAATAGGTTTTCATGTGAAATTTCGTGAGAAATTGTTGGATCTGTAGATTTGAATGGTTAAGTCTGTATAATGAGAATACACTAAAAAATTGTTGGATCTGTAGATTTGAATAGTTAAATTTGTAAGATTTTTCAAGACACTAAATCCATTTATGAATTCAGAAATACAATTTAAAAAAAGACACTAAATCCATTTATGAATTCAGAAATACAATTTAAAATTACAATTATATTCAAATTATATCAATTCATTCCTAAATACTATCATTACAACTATATCTTCACTGAAAAACATATCATTTTGACAAAAAATATCTTCACTGAAAACATATTATCATTTTGATGAAAAAAATATGAAGTTCTCTATCAGCTTATTTTTCAAAAGATAAATTATCATTTTGATGAGAAAAATATGAAGTTCTCTATCAGCTTATTTTTCAAAAGATAAATTCCATTTTTTTTGGTTTAGATTTCATATAATCTAACGTAATTAACCAAAACCTAAAACCAAAATTTCATATTCAAACTTCCAAAACTAAGAAAATTTCCGACTAAAGAATGATTTTGTTAACTTATTAAGTTATTTCCCCTTCCTTTCAGCTTAAGCTTCTCCTCAGTGCCCACCATGTTTTGAATAATTAAAATAAACCTACGACTGATACCTTATCTACGTCCATGGAGGCTCATTATCACTTCCACAACAAGGCAAGAGAAGCGAAGGAGTCTCCCATACAACGTACCTTTGGGAAATTTCGTGTTGCAAAAATAATTTGGATCAGTGTCGCCTCCAAGGAGCATGCCCTCTAAGTTAGCATAATAATTAATAAATAAAGGCGCCCTCATGGTGTGGCGACGGTTCCTCATTCATTCCCTTCATGCACATACGCTGAAATTAAGTAACCATTTTGCTGGTCTGGCCTGGTCTTCCTACAATTCTGCAGGTCTCAGCTAGAATTGGCTTAGTAATCTTTGTGCAACTTTGTATTGTAATCGTAATGTCTATATTAGCGCTGCTGGTGAACGCCGAAATGCTTTAAGATGAAACTGAATATGAAATGATTAAGTGTAATTATGTTAAGAATATATTAACATTTTTATATGATTAAAATTTATGGTTAAAAGATTATTAAATATGGTTAAAAAATGATTAAATATAATCATTTTTAATAAATTTACTCGAAATAATCACACTGCTGATACAGCCAAACAGCTGATGCAGCCAAATTCATGTTAGGTACAAACAAAATTCTACTGAAAAACACAGAGGCGACTTATGATCAAATCTGACTTTCATTAGAGACAAGCTACTTTCATTAGAGACAAGCTACAGCATGGTTAACACATCATCCCTCTTCGATCGGATCACAAAAATACGGAAATTATAATTGAAAAAGCAGGAAGAGTTCTTATCGAGCATTTTTAACCCATTCTCTGTACTTCTCAGACATCTATGACAATTGCACTTCTCAGACATCTATGACAATTGCAGTCTATTATTTTGAAGATGACTTGTACATTAACTTTTCAGACATCAAAATGATAAACGTCCTATTGTATCTACAGTGTTTCTTCCATGGGAATTTATACATATATGAATAAGTACAATATTTCCTTGGGAATTAAATATCGAAGAACATGTTTTTTCATGGTATTACGTTACATGGGATTGAGTACAATGGATTTATTGTGGAGATATAAGAGTGGGAACGTTGTTACTTAAATCCAAGACCTAGTGAAAGTCCTGTTAAAAACCCACCTGGTGCTTAGTGAAAATCCCATAACATGTCAATAGAAATCGTCAAATAACGACTTTGCTAAGCCCAAATTTTTAAAAGGAAAAAAAATACATTGGATTTATATTAATCTATAGATGTTACTGTACACTGCTGTTACTCAATCTATTCAGTTTTGTACATCGCTTTTACTGAATCTACTCAGCTATAGAACTGTAATTCTCTGAGTACCACATGCACTCCTATTGTACCGTAACGCCTTCGGCTGGAAAACGCCTTGGTATAGCTTTCTAGTGCTCTGGTTATTCACAAAACTCCGAATTCGCTCCAATGAAACTTGCAGGGTGAGTTGGTTCATATTGGCAAAGCAGACTCGGAACCAGCCTGGCTCCTTGCAATGGAATGAAGAACCCGGAGATATATTCAGCCCCACCTCGTCTAATATACTTTGCCAAAGCTTTAACTCTCCTTTCACGTCAGGTGATGGCAGAAGATGCCTCATGTCAACCCAACAAAAAAGACCAGCATTGCTCTTTAAGCATGTAATACCGGCTCTCTGGAGCCCTGAGACGATGAAGCTATGCCTTTCTCGTAGTCTCTTACGATTCTCTGATACGAAATTGCTCATGAACTTGGAATCTGAAAGTAGAGCAGACAACATATGCTGTGTCTGGGAGGAAACCATGCAAAAACTCGACATTCTTCTAGCTGTCGTCACTACAGTGTTATTATATGAGTATATTGCACCAATTCTAAAGCCTGGAAGGCCGAGGTCCTTAGACAAACTATAGACTATATGAACATTATCACATATGTGATTCTCGTTGGCCAAAATTTCTGAGACGCTATGAAAGTTTGGAGGAGAGAATACTGATCCTGAATAGATTTCATCGCACACTAGATGTATTTTCTTTTCTCGTACAAAAGCTAGCAGGTTCTTCAATGCCTGGGCACTTAACGTGGTGCCCAGAGGGTTCGATGGATTGGTTACGATAAGTCCCCTCACATTTAGATTTTGGTTCTGGGCTTCTTTGTAAGCTGTTTCCAGTGCAGATTTGGTGATCTGAAACTTATTTGAGCTCTCGCAATGGACTGGCACAATCTCCACGCCTGTCCGCCATCTGAGATCTCTAGCAAACCTGCAGCAAAGCGAAGTGCGATCAGTATTTTCATCTCTTTATCAAAATTTCCAAAAACATAGTTTAGACTTCACGCATAATCGACAAATCACATTAGTTTAAGTGGACACTAACAACATATTTTATGCTTTGTAACACTCTCAAGCTAGAAAAAGAACCCCCCCCTCCCCCCCCAAAAGAAAAAACACTAACAAACAATGTCTTGATGAACACCATGAAACTGATATCAAAATACTTCATGCCTTAACTAGGAATCATGCCGGAGCTCCATTCCTTAATAAATGTGCACGAACAAAAACGTTACAATGTGAAGATACCCAGGATAGTAGGCATAGTTTACCCTGGGTAGTATGGAGTTGGCACCAGAAAGGCATCTCCAGGATCTGCAAGGCAAAACATTAAGAGCTCGTTGGCCGCTGTTGCTCCTGCAGTGAGAACTATGCGATGAGGATCGAACTTCACTTTGTTTCCTCTCAATGACTCCATGAAATTTGCAATAGCCTGCAATTACAACGATCAAATATTAAAACAAAAAGCAAAAACCCGTGCCCACAAATCCTTTTGAATCCAAAAACGAAATTATCCTCGGCTTGCAATTTTTTAATGTTACCATCTTGAAAGCGAGCAAGCCATGATAATCCTGATACAACGCCAACTCTCTGAACACCGAAGTGCCAGCATCCTGGTTGAAACTCATGGATGCCTCTGGATGCTCCTTTAGCCAGCTTTCCAACATATCAATTGACAGCTGCAGCCAAGGACAATACAAACGTTAACGCCATGATTTCAACTTCATGTGGAGAAACAAAGAGCTGCACAATATTATGTTGCTAATACATAATATAAATCTGCAAATTTAAGCACAGATGCTTTAGGACTTTACCTGATTCTCTGCAAGACCCATCTGGATAACTCCAGATGGATTCT
Organism: Picea sitchensis; assembly: GCA_010110895.2. Classification (NCBI taxonomy): domain Eukaryota; kingdom Viridiplantae; phylum Streptophyta; class Pinopsida; order Pinales; family Pinaceae; genus Picea; species Picea sitchensis. The sequence continues at coordinate 41,402 of SNQJ01S0054928.1, read as the reverse complement.
TCAGTGGGTCATATGGATTCCTATCATACTCAAGCCACCCTGCAAAGTAGGGTGAATCTTCTCCATGCCCGCTGTTTGTTGCCTTGGTTGACAGACGCGTCTGCTGCTGCGTTCCCACATAATTGAAATTGAAATTGCTTTCTCTGACACAATTTCCTGCTCTTTCTTCATGACCTGATATCTTCATTGGATTTAATATCAAACAATCTCCGTTACTCTCGCTTTTGCTGCTGCGCCTGAAATTCTTCAGAGACCACTCTTTGGAATGACATATTGCTCTCCCTTTTATTCCAAAGCAATTGAACATTTCTACTCAATTTTTTTAATACAATTAAGTCAAACCCGTGTGCAGAGGAACGTAGGATGTTGAGAAATCTTGCACCTCACGAATGCTCAAATATCAAGATATAAATTATACCAAGTGTCGGTGGATAACTAGGACCTTTTGAACCCATATTTATAATTTACTCATGTAAATTTTGGAGCAGAATAGAATAGCCTAGGACAAACAACCTGCCCCTAGTTTCTACATTCCCTATGGCGCCCACTATAAAATATCATATATTCACGAAAATCAAGTGAAGTAAATCATTGTTTTCTGACCGTCTCTCCTCTAAAAAGGAGAACGGTGGGGTGCGTCAACCCTATATGCTTCGCATTCCCTATATTTTAAGTCAAACCGTCCTCCGATAATCAAATACACGATCAATAGGCCGTTTAATCTGTTGTTAACGGTTAATCAGGCCGTTTAATCGGTTGTTACCGGTTAATCAGGCCGTTAATCCTCTAAAACCTGGATTTACAAAAAATGAATTCAAAAGAACATTTACACAACTCTTGTATCACAGTTTATAGCTTTAAAAAAAGTACAATTCTAAATTGTTGCTGTTACAACTGCTAAAATTTATAACAAAATTGTAATTAAAAAACCCTATAAAAGACTTGGTTTGATGAGGTAGTTCTTTCAGATTCATCTTATTGGTTTTTTATTTTCAACTTTTTCGGAACAATCCAATGTGATCCATCATTGGAAAAAGTTTTTGAGATAAAAATTGAGTGATCATTATCCCACTGTGTGGGATAGCTGGGTAGGCAGTTTACTCTGTTGTTTAGTACTGGATAGAATTCACAAATAGATATTACTTAGCTGAGTGGGCAGTTTACTCTGTTGTTTAGTACTGGATAGAATTCATTAATAGATATTACTTAATTTTTCATCCTTCCGGTGTCATGTGATAAAATGTTGCACAAGTACAGTTGATGAAGGAAAATGAGGAAGATCCATTGGATGGGTAATCGCCTCCGCAGGCACAGGCGCTTAGGATTTGCATTTTTGCCTCATCTTCACAAATCACAATTTGAACCTCGGCGATACACGTTACATTACCTCGGTGGCAGAATGATACACGCTACAGTACACTCTACTGAAACCCTTTGGCACTATTATATTTTAACATATAGATAAAATGTCGGCTACTTATTATTTTTAAAATTTCAAACACGAGGGAATATCGCTTTGGGGGTACCGCAGCTTTTTCAGAGGGATATTTTGAGTTATGTATGGTCCGGACATTAATTGCCTAAATACAGTAGCTTCGAGATTTGAGCAGACTTAACGTCATTCTACGTGTCATATAAAAGTTGGTTTCTCGCTTTCTCTACAATGGAGTCGTAGTCAAAGTGCAATCAGTAGAGCAATTAAGTTCGTATCCGACAATAAATTTTGCTGGTTGTTCAGTCCGGTGAGAAGTTCTCACGAAATTGCTTAAATAATAATGTAGATTGCCGACTGCCTCAAAGTCAAAAGTTGCATAAGAGATGATAACCTGAAAAATGACGCCATAATTTTAGGATCAATCAACCCTTGGACTGCGCAATGGAGTCCGACAATGGATGCTTAGCTTGAACAGTTAAACGGCCTTTTCCATGGAAACGCGCATCCACCGTCGCGATGCGCGTATCGAAGTGTGTTCAAACCGTTTAGGGTATTTTTTCAACTTAAAAATCTCTGACACGAATAGTAAAAGCCAGACACGAAGGAACTCAATTGAAACCCTAATTAATTTTGCTCAAACCATCTTATAATAAGTTTTAAAGCGGTTTATTAGAAAGTGAAACGATCATGGCCTCCAATGATAAAATTATAATAGATTTTTATAATGAAATTCTCATCGATCTAAACATTATTGTTCACCTAAATGTCCAAGATGACTAATGGACTACAAAGACAAGAGGGAGAAGGCTCAAGTACATACATTTTATAAAGAAGGAAAAATAAAAAATCATTGTAAAGTATAAGTCTAATGAGATGGAAAAATGAAGATGTTTAAGAGGGTTGTAAGTAAGAAGTAATCAACTTGGTTTATGTTGGTGTTATGGGGTACTAGCTTATAGTAAGTTGTTGGTAAAGATAATGCTTACAGTTGTTGTAACTGTGACTTTCTAGGTTAACTATGACTCTTGTAACTGTGAGTTTCAACTATGACTGTTGTAACTGTGAGTTTCTAGGTTTACTATTTTTAGCTAATCAGATCCACTTTCTTAGGATCTAGATTGCTAAGAGTCAGTGATCTGCATGCTATATATGTAACCTCCATTTGTCTATTAAGTAATAAAAACTATTATTTGTGTGTGAATCTTGTGCAATGG
>SNQJ01S0054928.1:11779-27554 GCA_010110895.2 Picea sitchensis | reverse complement strand
TTTAATTGTGTTAACAGGAATGTGTGCACGTTCCTATTACTAATAACACACATGCACTTTAGGAATGCATGTGCACTTTAGGAACGTGTGTGTGTTCCTAAAGCGCACACGCATTATTTGAATTTCAATTTTTTTTGGGCAGGAGTGACAAATCTAGCATATGTGTTTGCTGAGTTGGTTGCCTCAGATTTAGGTTCGGGATGAAAAACGTAGTGCTTCGGTCTACACATACATAAAAACCTCCATTTTTATGAATTCCTCTCCATATCTATGTTTTTGACATTATTTATCTATAGGATACACAATTCAGTTATTGATGAAACTATAGACACAGATAGAGTTGGTTGTGTAGATTCCAAATATATAATTTTTTTTTTAAATTAATAATGTTTCCTATTTTTTTTTTTATCTATTTTTGTCTTGACATATATAAAAATCCTAGAATACACACCTCTCTTATTTCTGCTATAACTTTTTGTCAGTTTAACCATTTCTCGGATGAGTTATATGCGGCACTAGAGGATACCGATATCTACAATCTAAAAAACAAAACAAAAAGTTGATCATGTTAAGACCTTCTTAGCCTGCACAAACAAAAGACGTTGTGATGGATATGTTGACTTAGATAATTTTAAAAATATATAAAATTAATATTATAAATTTCCAAAAAATACACAGCACAAGAAAAACGGGTTCTCTACAAGTATACAAGTTTTTGGAACTAAATTCCATCGTTAAGGTACTCAACACATGCACGAACAAAAGCATTTACCTTATATTTTGTTGGAAAAATAAGATACCATTGTTATAAAAAAATTAAATTTGATATAGTTATTCACAATTTCTATGAATAAAAGTTGTATATTCAAAAAGATAATTCAATTTCCTATGTTTCATATTATTACTCCATATTCAAATTCATTGTAAAAGTACCTTGAATAATCCCTCCAAGTTAACAGATTGTTGTTTTTCCAGATTTGCATTGCCACTAATGTGTCATGAGAGACCATCATTAGCTTGCACTCACCCCTAAGCATCTTTATGATACTTTACCACCAAGTTTCAAGGATGGATTTCTAACTTCAGTTGGGCAAGTGAAAACATTTTGGTCTTATCCTATGTTATGAACATTGAAATAAACTTCTAATTGTTACAACCATTGATTCAACTTAATTGCATTATTCTCACCTCGGTAAGATATCCAATTTCACTTCCACTTTAAGCATAGATTGTGTAACATCCCCCAACTTAACCAAGGAACATTACATGTAGAAAATACATGTAAATTTGAAATTCTTCTGTTAACTAAATTCATGTAACTTATTAGCTATGAATGATACATAGATTTAAACATTGCAGATATCATTATTTTAAATGTAGCTATATCATGCTAAATAACGTGAATTTGTGTCCTCGACGAGACAAACCACGTGCATAATAGGCTTTGTATTGCATGCGACAACTATTCCCCAGTGCGCACGACGATTCAGGAAATGCACTGGAATCTCGTTACCATACTAGTAAAAATCAACTAATAGATACATTTAAACACACAATTATGAAAACCATGAAAATCAAGCTAATGAAATTGTCCATACTAGTTAAAAGAATAAATGAAACTAATAAATTCACCACAACAACTTATAAATCATTCTCATGCACAGTAGTTAAAATAATAAATTCATTCAGGAAAATAGATAAACACTTACCTTTTTAAAACACTTGTGCAACCAACTGCTTGGGACGAACGTTCCACCCAACCATAGACTTTGTGTTCTAAATATCAATAGCAAGTCACCCTTGAGTTGGGGCTAGGAATCCACAAGTAAAGGGTGCTTCTCATAGTCCACTCACAACTCAATATCCCACAACCCACTGGTATTCTCATACAATTGTCCTGAATTTCCTCCATCTCTCTTCCTCTTGACCTTCTCAACCCAAGGAATGTACCCCTTCACTTCTCTCAGTCTATTGGGTATCTCCCATTCCTTTATCAAGGTATCTCTAGCACAGGTAACCAAGAATCTCTCTGTTGGGAACTCACTATCAGTAAAACTACCAAGAAAACAACAACAAACACTTGTTTTTATATTCAAAATCAGACATAAGTTCACTCTTTAGGCCTGACAACCTATCTCTTCAACCTTCATCTTCAGAACGCTCCAAAAATTCTCCAACATGCTCTAGAATTCACCCAACCTTCTTGCTCTAGATCAAGTGCTCTTCTCCCCTACTCTATGCTTGTTGTTCATGAAAAACTATATGTGTAAAAACTATTTGTTCTCTCTCATACAAATTTCCTCTATTTTCCCAAGATAGTTGATTCCTCACTCATCCCAATGTTGATTGTACTTCATCCCCATGCTTCCAATAACTATGGGATGTGAGTCTCACACCCACCCTCTTACATGAGTTTAATGATTGGGCTCTTATACACTCTAACAGAAAAATATAAGTTATCCCCAATGCTAATAAAATTAAGAGAAATGGGATGAAGTAATACCCATAATTAATTTCCCTTGGACCCCTCTTAGAAACTCTTTTCTCTTGTGGAAAATTCATCCCCCCTATCTGTCCATATCCCCCAGTAGTTGGAATCACACTTTATTTATTAAAATTCATAAAATACATTTAACATTTTAAATCACTTGGTCGTATCCACATTCATATATACATTATGTTACATTTCCCTTCCCCTACAATTGTGGACCGTACTTGATGCACAACACCATGCAAAAATGCAAGTACAAAATTTACATAAAATTACAATACTTAGAAAAATAAAATTCTACAATTTTACAACTCCAACAACAATTCCAACCATAATCTCTCGCTTCTCACAACTTGTTGACACAAGGAATGTTCCCCCTTCATTGTTCTCAGTCCATTGAGATGCACCATTCTTTTATCAAGGTTGTCAAAGAAAATGACCAATAATTCTGAGATGTGGTTCCAGAACTCTCGCTACCCAAAAATTGAGCCTTGCACTTTCAATTTCCGTTTCCTTCAAAATTGACAAAAAATTGTGGGTATTCCTCCTACATAGTTCATTCATGCTCCCATGTCACCGCGTCTTCAGGACCATAATAGGTCCATTGAACCTTTACCATCCCTATAAATTTGTCCTAAGAAATTTGAATTTTCGATCCATAATGTGTACTGGTTCCACCTAAAAATCCCCTTCATTTTCCATTGGGATCACAGTCCAATCAATTATGTGGTTAGAGTTAGGAACATATTTCTTTAATATTGACAAATTAAATACATTATGCTCTCTCATGAATGCAGAAAATGATAGCATGTATGCAACTGACCATATATTTTCTAAGATCTCAAAAGGTCCACAATATCTTGCTGCCAACTTTGGGAAGCAACCCAATCTCAGTGAACTTCTCTTCACTTTCACTTCTAGAAAAACATGTTTACCTACTTTAAAATATCAGTAAACTATATTCTTGTCCGCATAACTTTTCTTCATGTCCTAGGTAGCCTTTAAATTATTCATGATCCTTGTCATCTGATCTTCCATTTCCTTTAATAAATATGGACCAATGAGAACTCTATCTAATGGGTTATCCCAAATCACTAGTGGATTACACTTCCTACCATACAATGCTTCAAATGAGATCATTTTTAATCAGGCCTAATACCCATTGTTATTGTAAGAAAATTCCACTAAGTGGAAATAATATTTCGACTTTATTGGTTGGTTCATCACATACATTCTGAGCATGTCTTCAATTATTTTGTTAGTCCTCTTTGTTTTCTCATCTAACTCAAGGTGATATGTTATACTGAGATTTAAATTTGTTCCAAAGCTTTTGAATAACCTTTTCAAAAAATTTGATGTAAATTTTGGATCTCTATCTGAAACAATTTCCTTAGGCACCCCATGTAGCCTAGAAACTTCCTTTGTGTAAATATCTGCAATGTTTAGTTCCTTGTGTGTGGTCTTCACAAGAATAAATTGTGCAACCTTTGTTAATTTTTCCACCACCACCATGATGGAATCATGTTGATTCATTGTTCTAGGCATCTTTGTAATAAAATCAATTGTAACCACTTCCCATTTCCACTCAGGAATGGGAAATGGTTGTAGCAACCCCGTTGGATGTCTATGCTCTATTTTTACCTTTTGGCATTATAGACACCTGGATATGTAATTAGCCACTTCTTTCTTCATTCCTAGACAACGATATTGGCTTCTTACAACTGCAATTATTTTCTAATATCCTGGGTGCCATGCATATGAAACATTGTGCATTTCCCTTGGAACTGTATTTTTTAGCTCACTAGAATTTGGGTGCACATATATGTTTCCCTTATATGCGAGTATTCTCCATCCTCTTGCAGCTCATAGTATTTAAATTTTTTCTATAAAATTCCTTGTTGTAATGTTACTTTTATTTTTAAATATCGTTGATTTGAATTTGCAACCTCTTAAATTATATCTTTTAAATTTGTGTTGAACATCCAGATGGCTTAAGTATGCATTTCATGAGCTCTTATGTTGAGTGCATCGCCCACCTGGTTTTCCTTTCCTTGTATATGCTTAATTTCAAAGTCATATTCACTCAAAAATTCCAGCCATTTAGTTTATCTAGCATTTAATGTTGGTTTTCCAAACAAATTCTTCAGACCACAATGGTATGTCCTTAGCTAAAATATTCTCCCCATAAGGAATGTCTCCACATTTTTAATGCATGTACAATGGTTGTTAATTCCATGTCATGTGTAGAATAATTCCTCTCATGCTCCTTTAATTTTTGTGACTCGTAGCATACCACATGCTCTTTTTTAGTGTGGATTTCATAAATCCCTTCCTTGCATGCATCAGTGCACACTACAAAACATTCATTTAGATATGAAATATTTAAGATTGGTGTACTTGTTAAAATGTATTTCAACTACTGAAAAATTTCTTCACATTTGGGAGTCCATTCAAATTTCACTCCCTTCTTTTGCAAAGAAGTGATTGGGCTTGCAATATTTGAAAAACCTTTTATGAATTTTCGGTAATAACAGGAAATACACATAAATGATATGACCTATATCACATTTCTTGGCATTTTCCACCCTCTAATGGCCTCTATCTTCTCAGGATCAACTATTATCCCATCTACTAATATAATATGCCCCAAGTAGTGAATCTTCTTTTGATAAAATATGCACTTAGTTATTTTGGCATACAACTTGTGCTCTCTCAAAAATTGTAGTACAATTCTTAAATGTTTCTCATGCTCTTGTTTTGTCCTTGAATAGACAAGTATATCATCCAATAACATAATCACTTGTCCAAGTATTCCTTCAACACTCCATTCATCAAACACATGAAAACAACTATGGAATTTGATAGTCCAAAGAAAATTGTTGTGAATTCATAATGCCCATATCTTGTTTTGAGCGATGTATTTCTTATATATTCTTCATTTATCCTCACTTGATGGTAACCTAATATCAAGTCAATCTTGGGGAAGATTATTTCAGCTTTCAACTAATAAAAAAGATCATCAATCCTTGGCAAAGAATATATATATTTTTATTGTGACCTTATTCGCTTGTCTGGAATCAATACATAACTTTAAGGTTCCATATTTCTTCTTCACAAAAAGAATTGGGGATCCCCAAGGTGACACAATTGGGTGTACATACCCATTCTTAAAATGTTCTTAAAGTTGCACCTGAAATTCCTTCAATTTTGGTGTGCCCATTATGTAAGGTTTCTTGGACATTGGGGCAACTCCCGACACCAAAACAGTAGAGAAATCAAGGTCTCTCTTTGGTGGAAATCCTAGAATCTCCCCAAAAACATCTTCAAAATATTCCAATACCATATGGTCTTCAATACTTTCCACTTTATCTCAGGTTTCCTTTTCCATATAGGCTGCAAAAATATGACATCATTTCCTGAAACACTTTTTCAGTTGCATGGTTAAAATTTCTCTAACAACTATAGCTCTCAGAATTCCTTGAATCTTTCCCTCTTGCCCTCTATCATCAAGACAATTTATTGTCTTGTTGTAACAGTTTAGGAAAACATGGTGTTTTTCCAACCAATCCATGCCAATTAGATATTCATATGAACCCAATGGTATGATGTTTGCATCTACCTTTGTTTTAAGTCCATTCAGTTCTATTGGATAATGTTTAACCAACTCATTGGTATTTCTCGTAGCCCCTGTGGCTAACTGAACTAACCAATATTTCCTATGATCACTCCTTCACAAGAAAAATATTTCAACAATGTTTTATTTTACGTAACTATTGCTAGCTCCATAATCAATAAAAATTTATATGGGATGGTTAACAATATTACCTTCCACTTCAATCATGGGGGATTGATACTCTGCTTGCTTGTTGTCCAAGGTTGCATAAATCCTTGCCATGCTTCTTCCCATATATTCAACTATTTCATCCTCTTGAATGTTGTGGATAGTCCTCATTCTTTCACCTTTGTGAGGGAAGTCCCAATAGAAGTGATTTCTCTCACATCCCCAACATTGTACAAACTGCTTCCTTAGCCTTTTCCCAAATGAATCTACTATCTTGTGGTCATTTTGGGTTGACTCTCCTTGCTAATTTTCTTGGGATTTGTTCTTTAAAAAGAGTGGCTTAAAAAAAATATTCCTTTGATCCATTTTTCCTTTCGTCTTGTCATTCCAATATTTTTGGAAGACTAACCTCCCTCTTCTTTTCTCATAAAGATGATTTTCTCTCCTTATGGTCTCCTCCAAATTTTTGGGGTTATCATATTGTATCTTGTCACTGTAGAAGGAAGGTAACCCACACATGAATCTTTGGATTTTGGCCTTTCCATCCTTTATGAATCCCACATACTTCAAAAACTCAAAGAACCTATTCACATACTCATCCATTGTCATGCTTTCCAACTTGAATTCAAAGAACTCTTTCATATTCCTCTCATAGTAATGCTAGAAAAATATTTCTCTTTGAAATATCCTTTGAACTGTATCCATGATACCTTCCTCTCATCGAGGTGTTTTGATATCTTAAATTTATCGCACCACATGGTTGCATTTCCTTGCAAGTGGTAGGTTGCAAATTTTTTTTCTACCCTGGAAGGATAACCATACAGCTGGAAATATTTCTTCATTTCCAGTAGATTTACCTTAGCCTCTTCTCCATTTCTCTGCTCACCATTGAAATTTTGTGGCTTGATTTTCCCGAGTTCACCTTGCAAGATGTCTACCTTAGGCCTTCTCCTCTACCTCTTGACAAGAGACACACTTTGGATACTCCCTAGCCCTGAACTTGCATGATCTCTCCTCATGTATTGCCCTGGGAAATGATGGTGTTTTCTCATACTCCTTTATTTCATATCGTTCCCATGTTCATCCCTTTTTTTATGGAATCTTGATGTTGTCACTTGTCTAGCACTATCTCCTTGCTTTGTGCCAGAGTCTTTATTAGCTTGTCTCTACAAAATGTTCAAGCTTTGTAATATCTTCTCGAGCTTTCATAATATTTTCATTATCATCCATATATCTCTACACTTCTCTTTGCATGCTTCTCATAGTTACAAGCTCTTTCCTTCCTCTTCTTCAATTGGAATCCATCTCAACATTTCCCTTGCTGACATCTATCCATCTTAGTTTATCTTCATGGTTGTAGGACCCATGGGCATATTCCATGGTTGTGGTCCTCATACAGGGACCAAATTTCCTTCTTGCACCTCTAAATTCTGTAATAAAATGTGCACTCAAACAATTTTCTATTAGATAAAAATATATACACACAGTTCTGGAAAAGAATACATAATTTTTTCTACTTTCTAATGCCACTAGTCATCTTCTTTTGTGTTGGTTGTAGCTTAAACTACCCAGATCAATTTTTTGGGTTGATATATGGATCCTTCTCTCCAATATATTTCCAATGACCAATTTCTTGCTCAATTCTAAGCTATGAGAAGAAAGTTATATTCTTTTGAATATTGTTAATTTACCCCTTTTGTATACTTTTCATTACCATGCAATTAATCCTAGACACCAACTTCTGTCACTTTTAGAATTAAATCTGTCAGGAACCAGGGAAACTTTTGTATGATACATAGATAAAAGTGATGACGGGGAAATCATAACAACTCTCATATTTTCAATGTGATTCTCCAATAAAAAACTATATCAATATGGAAATGACAACTTTGTCCTTTTTCACCCCTTTTTCCAGACTTGGAATTTTTAGCCACACTAGTTATCTCCCAAATTGTGCACTTATGGAAAAACTTCACTAAACCAAAGTTATCTATATTTATGAGTATACAAAATGTCGAGTAAATAAATTTTTCCATATTTTCCATCTGGGGACCCTTTTCCTCCTCTGAAAATCCCAAAAATCCCCAAAAAGTGGCCCAAAATAGTGGATTTTCCCCTATTTTGGCATCTCCATTCCAAAATCCTTAGAATATGGCCAATCCTTCACACATTATTTTCATTTATTCTTTTCTGACACTCTATACAAGTTTCAATAGTAACTGTACGCCTACCACTTAGCTTGACCCTGATCTTCAAAAACAAGTAATTTGCATTTTCTCGAAAATCAGAACATAATTGGCCAGTGGCCCCATCTAATACTTATGTATCCCTTGAAACTGCAAACAAAACCCATAAAATATTATCTTCTTATTCGTTATTATGCTCATGCTATGGCCAAAATACGATTTTGTTTCCAGACTTAGTTTTGTTTTTAGACTATAGGACAATTTTGACCATGTCGTGTCTTTGATGATGTGGTTGTTGATGTGGCATTCTGGGTCCTCATGGCACCTTAAGGTGATACCATATCATCCTATTAGCCACCCTGGCACTGCCTTATCAGGCTCCATCGCTTCCTCCTTCCTGACACCCTTCTTCTCTTCTTCCTTTTTGAAGCTCGCACGCGCACCAATTCTACATTATGCACCAATATTTAGCACTCATAAGTGCTACATGTACAACACCAATATTTAGGGCATGTACAATGCACCATTTTTTAGTGAACATTACTAGGAAAACAACTACAAGAACTTGTTGTTATAGTGCAACTCACACATGAGTTCACTCTTCAATCCTGACAACTTGGCTCTTCAATCTTCCTCTCTAGAGCACTCCAAAAATGCTCCAACATGCTTCAAAATTCACCCAACCACCTTGCTCTAGCTCCATTGATATTCTCTCATTCTCTCCACTTGTTGTTCATGTAAAACCAAATGTGTAAAAACTATATTTTCTCTCCCATACAAATTTCTTATATTTTCCTAAGATAATTGACTGCTCACTTTGCCCAATGTTGATAGTACTTCAACCCCATGCTTCCAATAACTATGGGATGTGACTCTGACACCCACCCTCTTACATGAGTTTAATGAATGGGTTCTCATACACTCAAATAGAAAAATAGAAGTTATCCCCGATTATAATAAAATTCAGGGAAATGGAATGAAGTAATACCCATAATTAATTTCCCCCTTGGACCCCTCTTAGACACTCTCTTCTCTTGTGGAAACTCATCCCACATCTCTGTCCATAACCCCTAGTAGCTGACATCACACATTATTTATTAAAATTCAGAAAATAGATTTCACATTTTACATCACTTGGTCATTGCCACATTCATATCTGCATTATGCATTAATTAAACCGGGGATTATAATGGGGACATTACAAATTGTGAAGAAGTGAAGAAACTAGAACTTGGTTTCTCTTTCTCTGGCTCTTTTTTCATCTCGTTTTCTAGGTCTTTGTTATCTCTAAATTTCCAATTTAAGCCATCATTTGCATTAGAGCTACCAAACTCTTTGAAAAGTTCCAAACTTGTTCTCTAGAGTTGACATGAAGATGGCAATGTTTCGAGAGATGTTAGATACTTGTGCTTCTAGCATTGAAAATATCTCCTTTGACTCATCCTATGGATTTTTATTGTACTCATCTACCATGGCTAGGGTTTTAATACTTTTTTCTTACCTTGCTTCCTAGATCCCACAACTTCCCACGAAAACTCCAAATAAATTTGCTTTAATACCAATTTGATTTGTAAATTGTCGTCAATATTTCATTGTAACAGTTCATCACAACAAATCTTACAATATTCTGCAATCTCTATTAAACAATGTTTTACTTTAGATTTCATATTTAATATTGTTACCTTAGCACACAAAATACTAAAATAAAATAAAACTAAAACAAAAGAAGCTAAGAAAGTAACAAACCATCCACAAAATGAACAAAATATATACTCTAGGAAAACTCAATACAAGAAAAATTTAGCTAGAAGGTAAAGTTTGTGCCTTGCTCTTTTCTTCTTGGTCATGAAATGCAAATAGAAAGAAAGTGCACCCTCTATGGAGTTTCCAATGGACATTGTGGCATGTATGGTTGCTATAAGATTTTCTACTTCCTCTATTCTACTTCAATATCCCACTCCCAAATTCTCTACTCAAATATGGAACAATAAACAATACAATAAGAATGGAACCCCTTTCTTTTCTAGTATCCCGGTATTTAACATGGCATGATAATCATCTAAGGTTAGGGTTAGGTTTTTTCGCATGATTCAATTCTCGATTATGGATAGGATTTTGGGCCCTCTAGAATCTTCATGAAATTCCACATATGTGAGTAATGGAAATTTATGTGGCATCCATTCAATATCATGGTGCTCAAAAAAATATGTCAACTTGTGGGAGGCATAACTTCTTCCTCATATGGGCTTTGATTGAGTTAATATTTGTGCCATTAGAAATATATTGATATGCTGAAAAACATCAAGAGGATGAAACTTTGTTTCCAAAGTTTTCACCCCAAAAATTACCATTTAAGGCCTCAAACAAGCTCTAGAAGTTTCTAGACCCCAAACCACCAAAGCGCGACCTATCCCTAAAATGAACCCTACAAGCCAATAGCTCTAAATTTTCTATCCAGAAAGTACCAAAATAGATGACAAATCATATAATGATTCATTTTGGATCAATAGTAGGGAGACACTTGAAGACGAAATAATCCTCAATCTCAAGCTCTAAGGAATAAACCTAGAAAACATGGTGCTCATGAGGAATACCATTATTTTTCTCAATATGAAGTTAGTGGAAGAAAATTTTGTATTGCATAAGAGAGACCGTCAAGGTGCAAGGTAAATAGAGTCTTGTGTACCTCAAATATTGGATGAACCCATCACTACACTTGAGATATAAGCTTGAGTAGGGATGAAGTTTGGAAGAAACAAATTTCTAAGCTTAGACCATGTAAAATAGAGATAAGTTCTATAAATATTAAAATGAAAACCCTTGTTATCTCACCCTTAGATAAATCATAAACATCCATAAAAAAAAAATCATATTAAAAAGACCTTTTTATGTAAATTTGATGAAAATTTGGTCATAATTAAAGCCTTGTCATAATCAAAGTTGTGAATGTGAAACAAAGTCTTCAATCATTTTGTTCAATTTTCAATTATTAACTTAAAATATTAAAAAATATATATGTTGAATGCTAAATCCACTCACATCCTCCAAAAAATAATTAGAATTTTAAATCTATATAAACTCTTACTTCTTATTTTACTAAATTTTAAACCTTTTAAATTAGTCTATCCTTATTTCAATAATTAAAAACAAAATTCTCGCCCTTATTAAGAGATAAGTTGCACAATAATTATTTGTGAAAGCACACTAAACTTATTTACTTGACCAAATGATAAACCCCACTCATTAAATAATAAATTGATATAATTATAAATATTTTTTTATATTTATTTGCTAAGGTACAATCTAAACTAAGTCAAAAAGAGAAGATACTTTGCTTACCAAGGTCTACAATTTCTTATAAACAAGTTCTTATCAACCTTCAATGTCATAAGCTTTTGGCTCTTTCTTGTCTAAGTCTTCTTCTTTTTGTCTTTTCAAAATTTTATACAAATTTATAACTTTGTCAAGGATACTTTATCCTATTGCATACTGTATACTTTATTGGTGTACTTATTTCAAACGCAATGGTCATCATTGGTTGCCAATGAGCATTAAAACGTAATTAAAAAAGGTGGTCAAAGATCACTAGGACGAATTTTTAGGGTGTGATTGTCCTTCCCCACCTTCACATCTTTTGGTATCTTCACATTTCTACTTTTTTGACACTTTTGAAAGTTTCACTCATACGGAGAGAAACATCGTTCCCCACTCTTTGAAAGTTTCTCCACCTTCACATCTTTGGTATTTTTACTTTGTCACCGTTCCCACTTTAGCTTCATAACATGGGTTATATATATATATTAAATAAGCAATATATAATGTTGACTTTTGGTATTCATAGCTGTAAAAACAATTTTACATAGGTGAATTAATAATATTGAATATTTACTCAATTTCAATCATTTAAATTTAATTACCATTACATGATAATGAGGTGGGGAATCTAATTACCATTGCATGAATCATTATATATATATATTATCTTTAGTTTAATTAATGATGTGTTTAATGTTTAAGTCTAAGGAGTTAGTTTATTAAATAGTCGTTAATGTTTTTAGATATTTGGTTAATTTCATGCTAGCATGTTTTTGGTTCAAAATTTTTACTGTGACACACTAATCTATATCAATATGTTTACAAGTAATGCATCTATGAATCTGGGAAAGTATCTCTTGGATTTCCTTGAAAAAAGGGCCAACTTGTATAATCACCAACAACATTGTTAGGTCATGGGTTTCTTGTACAAGTGTTTTAATGCACAAATTTAAAATCTTAAGGTCCAAACAACATTTCTAGGAAATTTTCATATTTTAAAAAACAAGAAATTTAATGAAAAACCAAAAATATTTTTCCTTCCAAAAAAACGCTCTTCCCACCATTAGAAAATGGAAACAACCACTCAAATTGTGCACAATCAACTTCATCGTCACAAGTTCTAATATCTCTTCTTCAATCGATTTTGTTAACCAAAATCTATATTTTCCAAATTCATGCCAACCTTAGCTCTCATAGAAGTTGAACCTTTTTTCTCCCTTCAACTCTATTTATAGCCTCTCATCATAGATGAAACTTATTAGGAAATTAATGTTACGGTGAGGGAGGTGATGTAAGTACATAAGGAGATCTACAAAATTTTAATCCCTAGACAAAGCCCCATGTTATATATAAAACCATATAAAACCCCTTATTAATCCCATAGATATTGAATTTTTACATTTCTAGTGTTATATTTGTATGTAGGCTATAACCCTTCATTGTAATTGTACCCTTTGTCTCCTATATATATACTAAGGAGACCTAGTCTTAGGATCATCTTATCTCATCTTGTACATTGAATATATTGTAAAAAGAGGTTTTCACCTCAAAGTGGATTGTTATCCATTGCCTTTTTATCATTCTCAAGGCATTGGTTCCTAACATTTGGTATTAGTGCATCGATCTTAGGGTTTTGTTGCTTCAAGTGAGTCATCTTGGAATTTTCTCTATAAAAAAATTTATGGGATGCTTCAAATAAACCAATTTGGTTTTTACTTAGGAGAAATAACAAAGTATCTCTGGTAAAAATTTCAAGTTCTGGGTCATTATACTTTCGGAGATACAACCTATGCAAGATAGGGTTTTTGACCCATTCTAAATTCAGTTTTAAATGAGTCATCTTGGGATTTTTGCTATAACATGTTTTCTGGGAGGTTTAAGATGGTGAAATTTTGTGGAGCTTGAGGAGACATTTCATAGTATAGGTGGTAAAAATTTGAGGTTTTGGTTCGCTATACTTTTGGAGATATAGTCCATGGAAGACAAGGTTTATGACGAAACCTAAAATCAATTATCTTGGAATTTTCGTTGTAATTTTTTTTTTCAATGAAGTTTCAGACTCTGAAATTTTCAAAATCTTGATTTGACACAGTGAAGTACATGTGGAAACAAGTTTAGATTTTGAATCATTGTATTTTATGATATANTTGAGGAGACATTTCATAGTATAGGTGGTAAAAATTTGAGGTTTTGGTTCGCTATACTTTTGGAGATATAGTCCATGGAAGACAAGGTTTATGACGAAACCTAAAATCAATTATCTTGGAATTTTCGTTGTAATTTTTTTTTTTCAATGAAGTTTCAGACTCTGAAATTTTCAAAATCTTGATTTGACACAGTGAAGTACATGTGGAAACAAGTTTAGATTTTGAATCATTGTATTTTATGATATATTGTTTGTGGAAGTTAGGGTTTTTGCAAAGTTATTTTTGTTAGCTTTTCATTAGTTTCATTAACATTAGATTTACCATAGCATTTTTATCTTTTTTTAACATTCAATAATCATATACTAAAATATATAAGCAACAGATAAACAAGCACACGAAGAAGAAAATATTTATCCTGGCAAAACCCCAAACTCGGGGAAAAACCCAACCAACTTTTCTTATAGAGAATATTCCAATACAACCATGAACATGCTCTAATCACAAGAGAAAACCAATAATTAAGAACCAAATACTTATCTCTTCTTCTTATCAACCCCTAGCAAGGGTTGAAAAATGATTCACCACAAAACCAACGCAACATAGGTGCATCAATGGTGCACCATATAACCGACACAACTGGTAACTACAACTGCAACTGCTACTGTAACTGGCATGAAGAAACTGGGAATCACCACACAACCTTATCTCAACTCTTCCAGAGGTAGTTCTCGAGAGATATCAACAAGAACCATCAAGAATATCCTTCCCCAAGTGGGGTGCACTCTCCAAGAGAACCAGAAACCAGAAATAGTGAAACTGCAACTGCAACTACTACTGCAACTGCCTAGTGTGAACTACAAAAGGAGAACTATGTGGTTGTACAAATGAACTGACCCAAACTTGTATTTATACTAATTTGGGCACATGTATGGGGCTGAATTATTATTTTGGGTCTTCAAATTTACTTTATTATTTCTTTGGGCTGACTTCTCTTCCTGGAAATTATATTTCCACTTTATTATTATTTCTTCTGGGCCGACTTATCTTTTGTGGTTTTCTATTTCACTTTATTCTTTTCTAGGGTGTTCTTAAATTGTTCAATGGTCTTCCTTTTAATTCTTGGAATCTTCTTCTTCTCTAAGAAAATCTCTCCAGGAGGAAAATACCTCCCGCAACTACCAAAACATCAACACTCCCTATTAGCTAGGGAGGTATCTTTCCACGATGTCTTCATCTAGTAGTCCATTGACTACTTTGCAATCAACTAGTAGCACACAACTACTACCATGCCATCGATAGCTCAAATAATCTGCCACAGTCTCCACGACTATGTTGCAATCAACTAGTATCACACAACTACTCCCAAGCAGTCTGGTAGTCTCCATGGAAATCAACTAGTGCCACATAGCTACTGCAATTCCATCCAATGGAACACAACTGCTGCCAAGTCACAGTAGTACACAACTACTATCATAGTGGTACACAACCACTTCTAGTTATACACAACCATCACCAATGGTACACAATCACTGCTATAGTAGTACACAAGTATTATCCAGTGATACACAATCATCCCCAGTGGTACACAACCACAACTATAGTACTACACAACTATTGTCTAGTGATACACAATCACCTCCAATGGTACAAAACCACCGTAGTAGCACACAACTATTGTCCAGTGACACACAGTCACTGCCAGTGGTACACAACCAACGTATTAACACACATCTATTGCCTAGTGACACACACTCACTGCCATAGTATCCAAGACTATGTTGTGATGTTTCTCCTCTCCCAATAGTCTTATTCACACCTAACCACCTTGCATGGCATAGGAAATAATAGTATCTGA
>SNQJ01S0054927.1:54039-74403 GCA_010110895.2 Picea sitchensis | reverse complement strand
CAATGCACAAGAACACTACCTCATACACCAAGTTGAGGAGATTGAAATTTGTGGACCTATTCACACAAGGTCAATGTGGATGGTGGAGAGGCACTTGAAATCATTGAAGGCGTTGGTTAGACAAAGAGCACGTCCTGAGGGTTATATGATGGAGGGATATATGGTATATAAATCCATGGTGTATATTAGTCAGTATCTTCCTAAATTGGTAGCGCCAACTATGCATGCAGTGGATCACATTTGGGATGTGAACTCCATCAAAAAAATTGAAGATCAGGAGCATCTGTTGGGGCAAGGTAGAATGAAAAAAATGAGAAGTAATATATTAATAATTGCGAAAATTTATATTAATAATACATATAAAGTTTATTTTTTTTTGTATATGATCATACTCATTAATATATTAATATAATTTATTTCATAAATTATTAATATTTATAATTACCTACATATTGTATGTTATAACTAATATTTAACATTGGTGAATTATGTTTTTTTGATTCAGTTGCTCAAGAGTGGGATGAACTGCATTTATACATTGCAAATAATCTTGACTGGATGAATGTATGGATTGAAAGATGTAAACAACATAAGGGAGGTAGGTTATCATGGCAAGGACTTTCTAAATTGGTTACAGAAGCTTGTTGTAACGGATATGCCAATGTTACGCAGAGGGAAATTGATTTAGCATATGGTCTGAAAGATGGATACGTAAGCAAATTCACCCAGTTTATTCAGTTATTTTATATTATATTAATGTGACTACATGTGTACTGTATTTTTCAGATACTTTTGAAGTTATATAAATATATGTTAATTTATTAATTGACAATGCATCTTTTACATATATGACATATTGTAGTTGAAACACCACAAGGCTATGCGGTGCAATGGTCATAAATTTCACATCAAACAATTGGATGAAAGTTGGAAAACTTATGATAGTGGGATAACTGTAGTATTCCAGGTCACTAATGTTTCCTTTAGGAGTGACAGACATCCTCGAGAAACTGAAAATAGATACTATGGGTATTTAAACGATATACTTGAGTGTGTCTTTAATTCCTTCAAATTATTTATGTTCGATGTCAAATGGTATAGGTTACGAATTCATGAACGCGATGAGGAAAGAATTGTTATTCAACACACCAATGAATTTCCAATGACTAAAACAATGGTGTTTGAAAGAGGACATGATCGTTATGTTTTTCCAAGCCATTGTGAACAGGTATTTTACTCAAATGTTCCAGGTGAAAGGGATTGATCATTTGTTGTTAGATCTGATCCAAGAGGAAGGTTAATTAATTATACTCATTTACAGGAAGAAGATGATATTGAAGATCAAGAAGATAATTCGATAGATCAGACAAAGCCGGGAGATCATGTAGGGTCGACAAATGAAGAAGACGAAGAAGATCATGATCCAGGCGTTGGAGACAATATTGCAATTCTTGATGATGATGTCGATGAAAATATGCTCGAAAATGACATTGATTATGATGATGATATCATCAATCCTTCCAACATCGTTTATGAACTGGATGATGATACAGATGTTGAATTCAATGAAGAAGATAGAGATACAGAATAAGGATGATTACACAAATGTTGAGGTTGGATTAGGTACGTGACTATATAATATTTTAATTTGTATGAATTATTCTCTTAAAATAATTTACTTATAATGTTATGGGTTAATTACATGTTTTTAAATTTTCTGCAACATTTTTATATCATATGTTACATGTTGTTTAATTATTATGTGAAACATGAAAATAGTTTCCAATATACTAAAGTACGTGGTAGACTAAAAATATCAATTAGAAACACATAATTTCATGTACCTTCATTAATTTTTGTTTTTGTAGTTTCTATGCATGAATCTTAATAGGATGTTACTTTCAATTATTTTCTATTTTATAGATTGGGTTTTGGGGATCAATTGAGAGTGATGTGAGGGGGAGGGGAGGGGCCATATGAGCTTCCACCTTCACGTGGTTGGCCTTATTTAGTAGAGGATAAATTATTCTTGAAACTAAGAGAATCTCTTTCATTTTTATACCATCATGATTGTATAAGATTTCATCAATATTGTTGTCACAGTATTGCATCAACGAAGTTTTGATGAACGTGTTTTTCATTTCTATAGAATTTGTTTTGAAACCCTAATTTTCTTTCAAAGTACACAATTTGGCTGACACAAGTTTTAAGTTTGCATCAGTCTTTCTTCATTTTTCTTTCAGGTTCTACATTAATGTATATTCAATGTATCCATGTCATAGTTGTAATGATGAAAAATACCTCTTTTTTGTTGATTGCTTAATCAATGCCATAAAAATAGTCCCTTGCAGTACTAGATTTTGGGATGTGTGTAATGTCGAATGAATTTTACAAGGAACAAGGAACAGAAATTGTACGAGGACTAGACACCGGTAACAGTGACCTGTGAATGAGGCCAACGTTGAAATTTTTTCAAACAATTTCTATATGCACTGAAATTTGTCATGGATTGACTATTCGCATGCCTTAACAATATGGGAGGGTTTATGGCCTCAAATTTCACTCACACACCCACTTTCTTCCCCATCATCAATTCATCATGCAAACCATAAACCCTAATTTTCTTTCAAAGTACACAATTTGGTTGATGCAAGTTTTAAGTTTTCGTTAGTCTTTCTTCATTTTTCTTTCAGGTTCTACATTAATGTATATGCAATGTATATGTTTCATAGTTGTGATGAAAAATCCCTCTTTTTCATTGATTGTTTAATCAATGCCATAAAAATACTAGAGGTGGGCAACAGTAACATGTGAATGGGGCCAACGTTGAAATGTTTTCAAATTGTATCTGTATACATTGAAATTTTACATGGATAGACTATTCACATGCCTTAACGATATGGGAGGTTTTCTAGACTCAAATTTCACTTAGACACACTCTTTCTTCCATCATCATATCATCATGTAAACCATAAAACATATTTTTCATATGTTCTAGTAGATATGTTAATGATTCCAAATTTCATATTTGTATTTGACTCAAGGTACAGCTAGCTTGCAAAGTATCAAATTTTAATTTCAAGTTGATAAACCAAATATGAAATGAATCCAAGCATCATTTGATATCGTCGCAAGAGATACAAATGTAAATAATCTTGCGACGAATAGTTAATTCTTCGCAAGAATATTGTGTCTAATTTGAATGGTGTTACATGGTTTGCAAGGAGTGTAGGGATTATATTATGGTGCAATGTAGTGTAGTATATAAGAACAATATCTATGCCAAACCTCAAAATGTATAGTACCATATCTTGTTCATAAGACAAATATTATTTGTATGTTTCCTTTGTGGTGGATCAAGCCCTCAGTACACATGATGCCTGACAATGAAATGTAACAATTTGACTATTGAATGATAATGTTATGTCACCCATGGTTAAGGAAAGAACTTAAGGTTCTCAGGTCCTATTTGAATCTTCTTAGAATTGAGATTCGTTACATTCTCATATTAGATCTGGTATTCTTATCCAATTATTCATCCCAAGGGAGAGATCTAAATTGGAGGAAACAGATTATTACTAGGGAGTCTCCAATAATGGTCAAATGATGAACTTGTCGTTGAATGGATATTAGCAGGCCTTGGTAGACAACATACACTTCGGCTTTATTTTTGGTCATCTTCCCAACATTCTAAGAGTAACTTACTTATTGATGTCACCACCGGTCCCAAGAAGGACCCCTCCCACACCTGCCTCCCCTTCCCAACACCTAAATCGTATAACCATAACCATTATCCCTTATAAACATTCATGTAACCTTTATTTTCATCATCATAATCAACACATTCATATTGCTCCTCCTCATCATTGCCATCATCATCGTTCTCGTTGTCTTCATCATCGTCATCATCATCATCGTCGTCATTGCCATCATTTTCGTCATCGTCGTCATCATGATAATCATCATCATCATCATACTCATCGTCATTGTCATTGTCATCATCATAATTGTCATTATAATCGTCGTCATCATACTATAACTATAACTCCTTATCCTTTTAACCTT
The DNA here is from genome assembly GCA_010110895.2 of Picea sitchensis. NCBI lineage: Eukaryota > Viridiplantae > Streptophyta > Pinopsida > Pinales > Pinaceae > Picea > Picea sitchensis. The sequence goes on along the minus strand of SNQJ01S0054927.1, from coordinate 70,338 downwards.
ATCAACCTTATAACTATATAATCCCTTACCTTATAACATTATAATATATTTATTATATTTTTTTTTGTTTGTTATTTTGTTTGTGACTTGTGGGACTAACCTGTGGCTGAGAAACCACGACTCAGGGGCATCTAAGCCGTCAAAATCACCTGGGGATCGCACTCGGCCTGAGCCACACCAACCCTTAACATGGCTGGATTTTTTTGTCCCCGCAAGTTTCGAACCGGTGACTTTAACATCACGGAGTGCCTTAATAGCATACTCCATCACCGACTGTCCTACACCTCGGGGACAATATAATTATTATATTACTATATCTATAATATTTATTAATTTTATATTATATTAATTATTATTAATATATATAAATATATTATATAATATATATATTAAATATAATATAGTGAAATAACAATAAAATGTTATAACAATAAAAAAACATAGAAAAAATTCCATAACCCGTGATCAGGCCGTGTGAAGCTATTTGAGCCAGCCACTAGTTGAAACAAAACCCTATCCCACGTGCACATGCATATCATATTGGAGTCAGTTGCCTGAGACAAGAAGCGAATAGTGTGAGCCCACTAGCGAGGAGGCCCATCTGAAATAAAACCCTAGTCACCTTGGTACCGACGTCTCAATCCGCAGGTCGAAAGTCCCTCGTCAACATAGGATATTTTCTTCCTTCTCGGGCCGAAGAACTCAAATGTTCTTCTATTTCCCTATCAGGAAATCTGCACCCACAGAACTCTCGCGCAATCCCCTCGTCAAAATCGGGAGATCAGACTTCGTGGTATCGCCAGGTCAATGGTCGAACATTGGATTCTCAAAACCCCGAACCCTGACAATAGTCAACGCTGACCTTTTCTTCCTCCTGTTGGGATTTTTGCTATCGCGAATTCACCACTTGCGATGTCAAGCAACTTGCTTTGCCGACTCCCGACTCCCGATATGTCAAAACCCCGACGCACGTGCAAGTTGACTATTCGACGGTCCTCACTCCATCGGCATTTCGGAGTTCTCAATATCGAGAATACGGATGCTATTGTATTGGGACTTCTAACCACGAAACTTCAATATCTTGTGCCACCTGTCCACCTCGCTGACTGTTCCGGCCCACACTATTCTCGTACCCGTCGGGATATCGCGTATCGCAATATCGCGATTCCCGTTGCAATATTTCGGAGATTCGATCCACGAAACCCCGATGCACGATATACTTATAGATCCAACAGCCCTTGTGGCTCGAATCAATGGCTCTGCCCCTCCTGAGCTTTTAGCCTTTAGAGAATATGACTCCGTACCTCCCTTGCACCTTCGCAAGATCTAACGGCCCTCGAAGTATTGCGAATTCTCCTTGAAAAATATCGATCGTTCGTTCTTCCTTGATGATTCTTGCGAATGATCAAGTGCTCCTCTGCGAATTTGTCCACTTGCATAAAAAACTTGCGATGCTTCTTACGAAGTTCAAGTCACAGCTTCCCTGTGCTGTCCTTCCACAATCTCGAAGGCCTTATCCCTCCTGAGATTTCTCACGACTTTAAGTCTTCCCAGAAACACCTTTTGCACGCACTGCTTGCGGAAAATCTTCAACCATGACTAAGTGTTGAAGTCCCCCGACTCTACGCACACCTACAGCAGCAGTCCTTCAATACTTCACTCAGGTTCGCAACCCTGGGACTTTTACCCAGCCTGTGCACTCCTTGCACGGCTCCTGTGCCCAACTGCACCTTTGGGATGAATGAGAACAAAATCTATCTCTATCTAAACCCTATGTCAATGCACTCCTTGTGGACACTTCAACTGCACTCCTTGCAGGAATTATCTGGCTCAAATAGAGAAACAATTGAAACTCATTCCTTCTCCCTCTCAGATTCCAAACTCAACATGAAATCATATACACAACATATAAAATAAAATGTATAACAGGAAGCAAACATTCATGAGCATATCAACATCAATACACAGAGAACAGATACACGACCATGGATTTGAATCAACCTCTTCTATTAATTCAAATATCTGTACATGGGTGTTCTTACACAGCTCTTTGCATGCTCTTGCTCTTCCTTCTCCAGAATAATATTACAATGCAAAATGAGGGTGTCTTTATCCTGTTTCCCTCTTGCGCTCTAAAACTGTCTAATCTAGAATTTAATTCTACCTACTTGCATTAACTCCTATAAATTCCTTCTACCTACTAAGGACTAGAGAAATCCGCTCAACGTCCATTTACATTATACAAGTGCGCCTTCATTAATCTCCACATTAATGTTCATGCATCAAATCCAAGAGAAACTCAAAATTTGTGTTGGCGCTTGTCCAGCTATCCCTTGCCTTCCGCGCTGGCTCGCTTGATGTGAGAGATGCTCCTGCATCATACTCCCTTTCTTGAAAAATTTCATGGGCTCCTGTCCATGAGCTCGTGCATGGTATTTCCATGCTTCTGTATCTCGGCTTCAGTCTCCCAGCTGGCATATTCAACTGGATGGTTTTTCCACTTGACCAGATACTCGAAGTATTGCTTTCGCCTAGTCCTCTTGCTCACTCTCTTGTCCAGTATGCACTCCATCTACAGCTTATCTACAACTGGCATCTGTTTCGTCCACCAGATCATTGGCTGCTCACCTTCAGTCCCTGTTTCTTCAGCTCTATATGGGTACAAATATGAGACATTGAATATCGAAGAAATTTTGATCCCATCGGGTAATTCAATCTCATAAGCATTTGTCCCAATTTTCTTCAAGACCCTACATGGCCCGATTTTCTTCATATTCAGCTTATTATGTGTACCTCTCAGGAACCTTTCTTTCCTCAAATGTGCCAGAACCAGATCACCAACCTCAAACTGAAGTTGTCTTCTATGTCGATCTGCTCTTCGCTTATACTCCTGACTTGATTTCAACAGTCGATCCTTCACCCGGTTGTGAAGTTCCTTCATCGCCTCTGCGAATTCTTCTGCACTAGCGCTTCTAGTCACAGTCTATTCTGAATCCCTCAGTTCAGAAATTCCTTTCGGCTGCATGCCATAAACAACCTGAAATGGACTCTGTCCTATGCTCTGGTTGACTGAGTCATTGTACGCAAACTCTGCCCGCGGCAATATATGGTCCCACTGGCTGTGATGCTTTGTCACGAAGCTTCTCAGCAAGTCTCCCAGACTTTTGTTCACTACTTTCGTCTGTCCATCCATCTGAGGATGATATGTTGAACTAAATAACAGGTTAGTTCCCATATTCTTCCATAAGGTCCTCCAAAAATGCCCTATGAATTTAGTATCTCGATCCGAAACTATACTCCTCGGCAACCCATGAAGTCGAATGACCTCCTTGAAAAACAGGTTCGCGATGTGAGTCGCATCACTAGTCTTCTGACATGGAATGAAGTGTGCCATCTTGGAAAATCTATCCACCACCACAAAGATTGAATCAACACCTCATTTTGTTCTTGGCAACCCCAATACAAAATCCATGCTAATCGCATCCCACGACCTTTCTGGTATGGGAAATGGTTGATAAAATCCCGCATTATGCTTCCTTCCCTTCGAATGCTGGAAAATTCTGCATTTGTCCATAAATCTCTTGACATCTGCTCGCATTCCCAGCCAAAAATATGATTCATTCAGCTTCGCGAATGTTTTGTCATGACCGAAATGTTTTGCCAATCCTCCACTGTGTTTCTCCTTCAACAGATTCTCCCTCATGGAGCATTTTGGAATACACAGCTGATTACCCTTGAAAAACAATCCTTCCTGGATCATATAGTCTATCCATGGACTTCTGTCCCTGAGAATTGGATTCTCAGCTGCTTCATACGCTTCTCTAAAATCTTGATCACCTGCGTACATGTTCCTAAGGTCCTCAAAACCCAATGTTTTGACTCGGAACTCCTGCAACAACAAACACTTCCTACTCAAAGCATCAACAACTTTGTTAGCAGTACCAGAAATATGTTTAATCACAAAAGTGAAATTTTGCATATACTCAACCCATTTGACATGTTTCTGATTCAACTTATCCTATTGAGTCACAAACTGCAATGCATGATTGCCACTGTACAATACAAACTCTTTCGGGATCAAGTAATGCCTCCATTTCTTTAATGCCTGTATGACAACATAGAAATCCTTATCATATGTGGAGTACTTCAATTTCGCTCCATTCAGCTTCTCGTTGAAATATGCTATCAACTTGTCTTCTTGACTCAAGACTGCCCCGATTGAAAATCCGCTTGCATCGCATTTCACCTGAAATGTCTTTCGGAAATCCGGCAACACCAAAACCAATTGTTCTGTAATCTTCCTCTTCAATAGATTAAAACTCTTCTCAACCTCTTCAGTCCAGTGAAAATACTTATGCTTCTTCTTCACTGTATCCATCATCACTGTGCTAATCCCACTGAAATTCCTAATGAACTTCCGGTAGAAACTAGCCAAACCATGAAAACTTCTCACCTCAAAGATATTCTTCGGTGATGGCCAATTCTTAATCACTTCTACTTTATCTGGATCCATCCTCAACTCATCTGCAGAAATAACAAACCCCAAGTAAATGAGTTATGTCTTCATGAATGAGGACTTCTTCATGTTTATCAATAGCTTCTCCTGTTGTAACCTCTGCATTACTGTAGCTAAATGCTTCAGATTCTCTGCCACTGATTTACTGAAAACTAGTATGTCATCCAAATACACAATGAAAAATTTCCCGATGAACTCCTTCAGGACTTCGTTCATCAACCTCATGAAGGTACTTGGCACATTTGTTAAGCCAAATGGAATAACGAGCCATTCATACAACCCTTCGTTTGTTTTGAATGCTGTCTTCCATTCATCACCTTCTCTCATGCGAATCTGGTGATATCTGCTTTTCAAATCAATCTTTGAAAAGTACTTTTCTCCACTCAAGCTATCAATCATATCATCCATCCTCGGCAATGGAAATCTGTACCTGATGGTTATCTTATTTATCGCCCTCGAGTCAATACACATCCTCCAGCCTCCGTCTTTCTTTGGACTGAGTACTGTTGGAACATCACATGGACTCAAGCTCTCCCTGACCAAACCTTTGTCCAATAGCTCCTGGACTTGCTTCTTAACCTCTTCATTCTCTTGCAGCATCAATTTGTATGCGGCTTTGTTTGGAAAACTAGCTCCTGGTATGAGATCAATATGATGACTCACACTCCTGATTAGTGGCAAGGAACGAGGTAATTCGTCCACTACAATATCAGCGAACTCTTCCAGCAGTTCCTGAATTTATTCTGGTAAATCATCCACTCTTGTGCTAGTCAGAACAATCTTCAGTTTTCTGACCACAATAAACTATGGATCCTCCTTCTTCTTAACCTCATTAAGGAGTTCCTTCCCACTCATGAGAAGTACAATGTTTCTTACTCCCGGTTTCACCTCCTTATCCTTAATCGGAAGCAACATGTGTGTCCTCCCATTCTTCTCTAGGGTGTATGTGTTCATTCTCCCATCATGAATCACATTCATGTCATATTGCCATGGTCTACCCAGCAATAGATGACAAACATCCATAGGAATGACATCACATAAAATCTTATCATTATATCCTCCAATCTTGAATTCAACCAAGCATTGTTTAGTGACAGTTACCTGGTGTCCTTTATGTAGCCACAAAACTCTGTATGGGCTTGGATGATCAGTAGTCTCCAGCTCCAGCTTCTCTACCATCTCGGTGGAAATGAGATTATCCATGCTACCACTATCTACGATGACCTTGCATACCCTGTCCTTGGTCTTGCAAGCAGTTCTAAAAAGTCTGGTCCTTTGGATTGAACTCTCCACCTCCTTCTCGGGTGTCAAAAGATATTTTCGCATCATGAGCGATCTTCCGCCTTCAGCGTCTTCAGCCTCAACATCCCGCCTCTGCGCCTCGGTGATGTGAGCTTCTACAATGTCCTTCTTTTTCTCTGGACACTCGTAAGACTTGTGCCCATTCTTTCCACATGTGAAGCATGTAATTACTCCACCTCTTCCTCTTCCTCTGCCTCTAGTACGAGGAAAAGTATTGTTGTCAGCATAATCTCCTCTCTGCTCATTATGTTGNATGTCATATTGCCATGGTCTACCCAGCAATAGATGACAAACATCCATAGGAATGACATCACATAAAATCTTATCATTATATCCTCCAATCTTGAATTCAACCAAGCATTGTTTAGTGACAGTTACCTGGTGTCCTTTATGTAGCCACAAAACTCTGTATGGGCTTGGATGATCAGTAGTCTCCAGCTCCAGCTTCTCTACCATCTCGGTGGAAATGAGATTATCCATGCTACCACTATCTACGATGACCTTGCATACCCTGTCCTTGGTCTTGCAAGCAGTTCTAAAAAGTCTGGTCCTTTGGATTGAACTCTCCACCTCCTTCTCGGGTGTCAAAAGATATTTTCGCATCATGAGCGATCTTCCGCCTTCAGCGTCTTCAGCCTCAACATCCCGCCTCTGCGCCTCGGTGATGTGAGCTTCTACAATGTCCTTCTTTTTCTCTGGACACTCGTAAGACTTGTGCCCATTCTTTCCACATGTGAAGCATGTAATTACTCCACCTCTTCCTCTTCCTCTGCCTCTAGTACGAGGAAAAGTATTGTTGTCAGCATAATCTCCTCTCTGCTCATTATGTTGTCCTTTATGTTCAGCATATTTCCCACGCTGTGAACTTCCACCTCTCTATGTGCGAGTCTGAGGTTTCTTCCAGTCTTCCTTGGGCTTCTGGTATTTTTCCTGGGAAACTGATTTGCCTCTGGGATGACTTCTACCTCGGCCCCTCTAACCTTGCTTTCGGCTCAGCTTCTCTTCTGCTTTCAGAGCCATCTGATAAGCATCTTCCACCGTTCGGATGGTTACCATGCTCATCTCATCTTGGATATCATATCTCAGGCCATTCATATATCTGGCAATGTTTTCATCATCACTCTCCCGATGACCTGCCCTGATGTTCAGTCTGTAGAATTCCTCAGTGTATTCTTTCATTGTCATCAGCTTCTGTCTCAGGTTCTACATCCTCTTGAACAGAGTAATTTGATAGTCTCTCGGGATGAATTTCGCCTTCATCTTCGCGATCATTCGATCCTAGCTCTTGATCTTCTGCTTACCCTTGCAGCGTCTGTCATCTTGTAGTTCATCCCACCACAATGCTGCATGTCCTTTCAATCTCGTGACAACATGATTGACTTTCTTGTCCTCTTCGACATCTTCATAGTCGAAGTATGTGTCTAGAGCTCTAATCCAATCTAGAATCTCCTCTACATCCAAGTTTCCCTTGTAAACTGGAATGTCCATCTTTTCTCTTGCACCCATCCTGGCAATAGCTTTGATCAAACGTTCATTTGATGCATCTTCGGCTGCAACTTCCTCTTCATGTTCAGCCTCGACTTCACTTTCGGAATCACTAAGATCCCCAGCACTAGCTGTACGCCTTTGTGTTGTCTCCGTGTCTTCGAGTCTTGCTCGGAGATCTCGCATTTGTCTCTCCATGACTGGATCTACCATCTACCTGCCTCTTCTTCTCGGCATTTCCCTATCCTTTGGATCAGGTGATTGTCTATCTCTCCTTGGCGGCATGGTGAATTCTCTTTCTCTGCTACAGAAAGCAAAGAATCTTTCTGGGCTCTGATACCACTTGGTGCCGACGCCTCAACCCGCAGGTCGAAAGTCCCTCGTTAGCACAGGATCTTTTCTTCCTTCTCGGCCCGAAGAACTCAAATTTTCTTCTATTTCCCTATCGGGAAATCTACACCCACAGAACTCTCGCGCAATCCCCTCATCAAAATCGAGAGATAGGACTTCGCGGTATCGCCAGGTCAATGGTCGAACGTTGGATTCTCAAAACCCCAAAACCCGACAATAGTCAATGTTGACCTTTTCTTCCTCCTGTCGGGATTTCTGCTATCGCTAATTCACCACTCGCGATGTCAAGCAACTTGCTTTGCCGACCCCCAACTCCCGATATGCCGAAACACCGACACACATGCAAGTTGACTATTCGATGGTCCTCACTCCATCGACATTTCGGAGTTCGCAATATCGTGAATCCAGATGCTATTGTATCGATACTTCTCGCCACGAAACTCCGATAGCTTGTGCCACTTGTCCACCTCGTTGACTTCTGTGGCCCACACTATTCTCGTACCCGTCGGGATATCGCGTATAGAAATATCGCGATTTTTGTTGCAATATTTCGGAGATTCGATCCACGAAACCCCGATGCACGATATATGTATAGATCCAACGACCCTTGTGGCTCGGATCAACGGCTCTGCCCCTCCTGAGCTTTTAGCCTTTAGAGAATATGACTCTGTACCTCCCTTGCACCTCCGCAAGATCTAATGGCCCTCGGAGTATCGCAAATTCTCTTTGGAAAATATCGACTGTCCATTCTTCCTTGATGATTCCTGCGATCAAGTGCTCCTCTGCGAATTTGTTCACTTGCGTGCAAAACTTGTGACGTTTCTTACAAAGTTCAAGTCACAGCTTCCCTGCGTTGTCCTTCCACAATATCGAAGGCCTTATCCCTCCTGAGCTTTCTCATGACTTTAAGTCTTCTCAGAAACACCTTTTGCACGCAATCCTTGCGGAAAATCTTCAACCACGACTAAGTGTTGAAGTCCCCCGACTCTACGCACACCTGCAGTAGCAGTCCTTCAATACTTCACTTAGGTTTGCAACCCTGATACTTTTACCCAGCCTGCGCACTCCTTGCACGGCTCCTGTGCCCAACTGCACCTTTGGGATGAATGAGAACAAAAGCTATCTCTATCTAAACTCTCTGTCAACGCACTCCTTACAGACACTTCAACTGCACTCCTTGCAGGAATTCTCTGGCTCAAATAGAGAAACAATTGAAACTCATTCCTTCTCCCTCTCAGATTCCAAACTCAACATGAAATCATATACACAACATATAAAAACAAATGTATAAAAGGAAGCAAACATTCATGAGCATATCAACATCAATACACAGAGAACAGACACAAGACCATGAATTTGAATCAACCTCTTCTATTAATTCAAATATCTATACATGGGTGTTCTTACATAGCTCTCTACATGCTCTTGCTCTTCCTTCTCTAGAATAATATTACAATGCACAATGAGGGTGTCTTTATCCCGTTTCCCTCTTGCGCTCTAAAACTGTCTAATCTAGAATTTAATTCTACCTACCTGCATTAACTCCTATAAATGCCTTCTACCTACTAAGGACAAGAGAAATCCGCTCAATGTCCATTTACATTATACAAGTGCGCCTTCATTAATCTCCACATTAATGTTCGCGCATCAAATCCAAGAGAAACTCAAAATTTGTACCGACGCTTGTCCAGTTGTCCCTTGCCTTCCATGCTGGCTCGCTTGATGTGAGAGATGCTCCTGCATCACACTTTCATATACTGGAGTCGGTCACTTGAGACAAGGAGGGGACAATGTGAGCCCACTAGTGAGGAGGCCCACTCGAAACAAAACCCTGGTCGCGTGAAGATATTGGAGTCGACCGCCTGAGACAAGGAGGGGACAGTGTGAGCCCACTAGCATTGGAGTTAGTCACCTGAGATAAGGAGGGGACAATGTGAGCCCACTAGCATTGATCGACTATTGGAGATAAATACAGAGGAGATACACTCAACGGACAAGCATTGCCACAAAAATGGTAAGCACCTATGCAATTTAATTTTTGTAGGGTTATTTTTTATGTCAAGATGGATGTTTATTTATGTCTGGGATTGAACCCATGAATTCATCATGGATCTTGTGACAAAAACCCCATGTTCTTTAAATTCTTGTAATTGTTGGTGATCTTGTGTTTTTTTTATTTCCTTGTTGTTCAGTTCCATTGGTGTAGAGTACTAATAGTAGAAATAACTAGTTGTGGCTTTCATAAACATAAAAGAATAAAAGAAACAATAATATTTAAAACCCCGGTACAAATTCTTGTAAGATCCATTGTGATGATCCATGCATTGAGATACTTAGGTCAAATTACATGGCATACATAAATCCATTGTGATTGATCATGATCCCACCTTCACCAACAATTTCTATCAAGAGTTGTTTTGGCTTCAAGGTACCCAATTGAATCTTAGCATAGCATATCACCCCCAAACCAATGGCTGCTATATGGAAGCACTCAACAAATGTTTGGAATCTTATTTATATTATTCTTATTTAGAATAGAAATCCCAATGGATCCTATGGTTACCCCTAGCCAAATGGTGGTACAATGCTACCTATCATGGAGCTACTAAAATGACCCCCTTCGAGGAATTCTATGAACAACCACCCATGTCAATGATCTTGTACTTGTCGATCATTTCTAAGGTTCAAGAGGCGGATAACAACTTGACATCCCATGCTGACATTTTTTGTATCCTTAAAGACAATTTGGTGTTGTCTCAAAATCACATGAAGCGATGAGCTAAACAACATCACTCCAAATGTTTGATTGATGAAGGGGATCAAGTATTCTTGCATATCCAACCCTATAAGTAGACCTCACTCAAAGATAATAGCCACCAAAAGTTATCTCTTAATTTTTGAGGACCCTATATTATACTAAAAAATATAGGTCCAATGGTTTACAAAATGGCTCTTCCTAGACATTCTAAGCTCCACCCAATTTTTCATTTTCCCTACTTGAAGAAAGTGCTTGAGTTCAATTGTAGAGTAACATATTTCTTTGTATAGATCAATAAGATTTATATAAATTGTTGTAATCTCAATCCTCAACAATTCTAGTATAGATCAATGCAAGAGTAACACATTGATACACTCCCTAATTCTTATGACTAGGAGAAACCCCATATTCTTCCTCACAAACACATAATAGACATGGAATAAAAAATGGTTTGTCTATTAGAACTCAAAATAATAGGAATTTCTAGTCCAATTTACTCTATGCCTGCCTCTATGGTGAGAAAACATTAAGCCTGCCTCTATGCTGAGCAAACATTTTATTAAGAGTTTTGGCTCATTTTGAGATAAACCATATCGCTAGAATTTCAAGAAAATGAGTAGATTGGAGGCATAATTTTTCCTCATCGAAAAATAGACTCACCATAAAGGTTGAGTTTGTCGACTTATTAAGGAAATCCTCAAATAAAATATATACAATAAAATATAGGAAGTTATAGACCAACATTATAAAAATGATTTTTGGTATTAGATATCATCAACCGTGCACATGGTTGTCCACCTTAGAGATCATCCACCATGCTCCATCCATCTCATCCATCTTTTTCCCTACATCCTTCTTCACATTCAATGACAACATGACAAATGGGCTAGGTGATGAGGTGGTATCCTAGACTAACTAATATGTGGCATTCCTCACATCCAATGATGATGTGACACATGGACCAAGTGATGAGGTGGAAACCATGTATAAATAACAAGTGGCATTATTCACATCCAATGAAAACATGACATGTGGACCAAGTGGTAACCAGAGCTAACTAATCCACCCATCTTCGCCCCTTAATCCTTCTTCACATCTAATGACAACTTGACATAGTGACTAGATGATGATGTGGCAACAAGGATAGTTGAAATTTGGCATTCTTCACATCCAATGGTGGCATGACACACTGACCAAGTGATGAGGTGGTAAATTAAGGTAACTAACAAGTAGCATTCTTCACATCCAACGACAACATGATGCATCCAATATAGTCATCAATTCTATCATCCTTGCTATGGATTCTTCCTCACTTGATGGATCCAAAAATTCATCTAGAGCCTTGAAATTATTCTTCTTTATCCAATTTTCTTAAAATTTATATGGATTCATTAACATATTCTTTTTGTCTTGTCAAATATGAGTACATATTGTTTTCTTTCCTTCCAGGTTTTATTTGAGGGGTTTTTCACAAAAGTGCATCCTTCCCTTTTCTTGCTCCCAATATAGGTAAAACAAAACCTTCTTAATATCCGCCTTATCCTCCATGACAACCACCTCGACCTCTTGTTCTTTCACCATATCCACCTCTTCTTATATAGTCACCAACCCCTCTTCACCCTGTGCAACCTAATTCTTGTCTATTGTTTGTATGTGATATATTGTCTAATATTTTGGCTTGTTTCTTTCATTGTCCTAACATTAAAATGTATTGTGGGTATTATCTTGACAAATGCAACACATTTTTTTCTTGGCTTTCCTTAGATTGTGGGGACCATATCAAGAGAGACCATCAATGGCCATAGGGATAGAGACCATCTTATTTAGAGAACACTAAAAACTACACAATTTGTACAACTCAAGAAAAAATTAATATGGTGGAAAATTCAAAATTCTATGAATTTACCATAACTTAAATATTTTTTTGTTACATGTTCTATACATATGAATTATTCGCATGAGGTGATTATTATAGTCCTTGCTTTGCAAGGACTAAAAAGAGGAGAGGATGTATTTGAATCATGTTTTCTTAAAAAGAGGAGAGGATGGATTTTTGAATCGTGTTTTCTTTTGGTCCAATGAAGGGGGGCATGAATAGGAACCTAGATCATGTAAATGAATTTTGTATCTTACTTTGAAATCCTTATGCGACATTCCTCTCATGAAACAAGGATTTGTATCATTTTTTTTATTACATTGTTATTTTCAGTGTTTTACGCACAACATATATTCACAACATGTGGGTTCATAATTAAAAAAAAACCCTTTATGAATGAATTACGTGATAAGTTATTGGTCAACAAGGTGAAGCCCCTGTGATCCTTATGACTATTCAAGATGTGTATGGTGGTCTCTATAATCATAAAAGTTTACTATGTTAGAAATGATGACATTTGATTCAATGTTGTATAGGTGTACTAAATGAACTATGACATTTGCATGGTATTTTTAAAATTTGGGTCATTTTGCAGTACTGCACACATAGTAATCTATCAAGAAATTATTTCTTTCCTTAAAACCTCTTGCTCCTTACCATAGCTAGTTTTCATCGAAGTTGAATTTATTGCATTTCATTTTCCTCTTGCATGGTTTAAAGAGTTGAGTCAAAACTCCATTAGTTTCACGACCACTCCTTTCAGTAACAACAACCTAAAATCAAGTGCTAATTAAAATTTATCTAGCAACTTTTCTAGGGCTCTTCAAACCCATCTTAGCTTAGGTGTAGAGCTTTGGAATAGGATTGTGAGAATAACTTTCCATAGCTGCTAAACAAAGATAAATACTTGAGTTAGGGAGTGAAATCTAGTTGCTATATCACTGACTTTGGAAAGCCCTTCTAACACAAGGGTCAATCACATGGTTGCATTGGGGGCCTCAAAGTAATCAACCCTACTTTGTTGGTCTTGGTGTCAACTGTCAACTATCCCTCCTCTGCTTTGGAATATTAGGTGGTACCATAGAGGCCATACTCTTTTAGACTTCCTACACAAGGTGACAAAACAGGGAAGGTGGTGTTGTACTTGGGATCGACATTGGCTAGACTCACTCAGACTCCTTGGAGGGTTGCCCACTGCTCGGTGAGGTAACTTGCACCAGGGTATTAGTTCGTTAAGAAGGTTTTCAACATAACTTTCCCACCTGTCGAAACTCACCCCCTTCGCTCATTGATTCTGCGATGTTGGATTACATCACCAACTAGCACTTCTTTGTGAGAAGCTTTGCTTGCATGCTTGACTCCTAGATTAATTAGCGTGTGTTGTTTTTTCTCCTTAGTTGGCCTTAGGATTGATTTTGTGTCTAATGGCATCAGTTTTGGGTTAATTCCTCATTTGATCAATACAAAATATGGATACAATTAAAGTAAAAGGTAATAAAGAGGTAACAAACAACTCATACCTAACTTACGTCTTATAATTCTCCAACAATGTTCTTTACACTTAGTGCAACAAACACCAAATGGAATGGTTTACACAAGGTCAATGGAGAATGTTATTGGAAAATTCAAAATATTATCATAAACCCACATCTCACATATTTGTACATGCACCATAGATTCCCAATCCTTCATGAAGAGGTATGGGAGTGATCCAAATGTTGCATTACTTCTTACTGAGCAAAGCACTAGTTATCGAAATTGATGAAAAAAACAACTTCCGAGGGGTTGGAACCGAGAGTGAGGGGTGTTCTAGTTAAAATCCTATGCCAGGAATCCAACAGAGATGACAGTTCCTCAATCCAAGTCTCGGTTTTCATTTTATGCCTAGTTACAAGTCGCATCCCAAACCACTTTGGGTACTCTTGGCCAATACCCACTCAGGGCATAAAATACTAACGGAGAAACTTTTTTGAGTTTTGTGAGATGATGCAAGATTTTTTAAGCATGGAATAGGTGACCAAATTATCCATCCGCTCCTGAGGCATGGTTTTGTAAATTGGTCCCTAAATCCAAATGTTGCATTGCTTCTTATGAGCAAAGCACTAGTTATCGAAATCGATGAAAAAAACTACTTTTGAGGGATTGGAACTGGGAGTGAGGGGTGATATAGATGAAATCCTATGCCAAAAATCCATCGAATTCAATGGTTCCTCAATCTGAGTCTTGATTTTTGTTTTATGTTTAGTTGCAAGTCACATCCCAAACCATTTCGGGGACTCTTGGCCAATTCCTCCTCGAGGCATAAAAGCCTAACGGAGCAGCATTTTTGAGCTCCATGAGATTCTGTAAGATTGTTTAGGCATGGACTAGGTGACCACATTATCCATCCACTCCTGAGGCATGGTTTCATAAATTGGTCCCCTAAATCCAAATGTTGCTTTGATTTTTTACTGAGCAAAGCACTAGTTATCGAAATTGATGGAAAAAAAAACTTCCGAGGGGTTGGAACCGGGAGCGAGGGGTGCTCTAGCTAAAATCCTATGCCAAGAATCCAACAGAGATGACAGTTCCTCAATTCGAGTCTCGATTTTCAATTTATGCCTAGTTGCAAGTCGCATCCCAAACCATTTCGGGGACTCTTGACCAATTCCTGCTCAAGGCATAAAAGACTAACGGAGCAACATTTTTGAGTTCCATGAGATGCTGCAAGATTGTTTAGGCATGGACTAGGTGAATGTATTTTCCATCCTCCCCCGAGGTACATTTTCATAAATTGGACCCCTTAATCAAAATGTTGGTTTGCTTCAAATTGAGAAAAACACTAGTTCTCAAAATCAATGAGTAAAGCAACTTCCAAGGCATGGCACCCAGGAGAGAGGGGTGATCTAGCTGAAATCCTATCCTAGGAATCCATCAGAGTAGATGGTTCCTCAATATGAGTCTTGGTTTTCATTTTATTCCCAGTTGCAAGTCGCATCCCAAACCATTTCGAGGACTCTTGGCAATTCCTCCTCTGGGCATAAAAGCCTAACGGA
This sequence comes from Picea sitchensis, assembly GCA_010110895.2. Taxonomy (NCBI): domain Eukaryota; kingdom Viridiplantae; phylum Streptophyta; class Pinopsida; order Pinales; family Pinaceae; genus Picea; species Picea sitchensis. Next base: position 55,015 of record SNQJ01S0054927.1, on the reverse strand, counting down.
GCAACATTTTTGAGCTCCATGAGATTCTACATGCTTGTTTAGGCATGGACTAGGTGACCACATTGTCCATCCGCTCCTGAGGCATGGTTTCATAAATTGGACTCCTAAATCCAAATGTTGCATTGCTTCTTACTGAGCAAAGCACTAGTTATCAAAATCGATGAAAAAAAAAACTTACGAAGGTTGGAACCGGGAGCGAGGGGTGCTCTAGCTAAAATCCTATGCCAGGAATCCAACAGAGATAACGGTTCCTCAATCCGAGTCTCTGTTTTTGTTTTATGCCCAGTTGCAATTTGCATCCCAAACCATTTTGGGGACTCTTGGCCAATTCCTGCTCAGGTCATAAAAGACTAACGGAGCAACATTTTTGAGTTCTGTGAGATGTTGCAAGCTTGTTTAGGCATGGACTAGGTGACCAAATTATCCATCCTCTCCTGAGGAATGGTTTCATAAATTGGCCCCTAAATCCAAATGTTTCATTGCTTCTTACTAATCAAAGCACTAGTTATCAAAATCGATAAAAACAACTACTTCCAAGGGGTTGGAACTGGGAGTCAGGGGTGCTCTAGCTGAAATCCTATACCAAGAATCCATCGGAGTCGACGGTTACTCAATCTAAGTCTCAGTTTTTCATTTTATGCCCAGTTGAAAGTCACATCCCAAACCATTTCGAGGACTCTTGGCAATTTATCCTCGAGGCATAAAATCCTAACGGAGCCACATTTTTGAGCTCCATGAGATTATGCAAGATTGTTTAGGTATGGACTAGGTGACCACATTGTCCATCCGCTCCCGAGGCATGGTTTCGTAAATTGGACCCCTAAATCCAAATGTTGCATTAATATCATGTCCTTAGTGTTATCACATTAATATGTCTTTAATATGTCCAAAATCAAGAGGGATATCACATTAAATTAAGTGGTTGACCACTAATATTGGTAATTGCACCCTAGTCTAATTGTGCATCCAAAACTAA
>SNQJ01S0054927.1:4187-48820 GCA_010110895.2 Picea sitchensis | reverse complement strand
GTTCTCCCTTGCACCACCCTGCCACCCTGGTTTCTCTGGCTGCAACCAGATGGAAGCTACAACTCCCTGTGTTCAAGCACCCACTTGAAACTACGAGGACAACAATCCTCCCTAGCACCTCCCTTCCACCCTAAAATATAAGTCTTTGCTAATGAAACTTATTACAGTGATATTATGTTCAACAATGGCTTACCAGACTCATCACTGTTCTACTGCGTTTTGTTGCTCTGTCTGCCTCACTGCCTTCCTGCACACATGACTTGCGTTGTTTGTTCTTCTGCCTTTTATACTCTCTGCACCATGTCCCTTCAATGCAACCTTCCTCTACTGTGTATTTCTACTCCTGCGCTCTGCCTCCTTGCTCACACTTCAATCCTTCTACACAGCAACCACAACAACTCCAACAGCAACGGCAACATCCCCCTCATCTCTTCTCTGTACCGTGTACTTATAGCTTCTGTGCACCTTGTGCATGCAATGTGTGCAATACCTCTGCATACTCACACCGTGCCGATATCCTCCACCTCTTGAGTGCTCTGCTTGATCATCATGGTAACTCTTCAGCTTCTCTGGCCGTCTTCCCACGCGTTCAGCATCACTGGATGTTATGCTGAGATTTCTTAGCCTCTCTGGCAGTTGAGAATCTTCGTCTTCTCTGTGACAGTCGAGCTCACCTTCTCTGTTTCAGTTACAGGCCTCAATGCCCATCCAGCTGTCAATCCCTTCTAAGAATAGTCTTCCTTCAATGGATGAAACTTGGAGACTCTTCATCTCCTCTGGCGATCACACAGAGGTCTCTTCGAATTCTCTAGCAGACGCCATCAATGGTTTCTGGAAATTTCACTGTGTCGTGCATTAGTAGCCCTCCGATCTCCTTCAGGTTTATCTCCGTCGTTGGATGAACTTAATTAATCTTGTCTTTAAATCGGATTTCGGCATTTCGGCATTCCTATGCCCAAGTGTCTCTACCCTTCATTTCACAATCTCTGATGTTCCGATACAGAACTTTTCTATACTAGATCCTTCCCCAATATGACTATGGTCATAACCACGCGCCTATGCAAAAAAGCGCTTTCACGATTTCTCATTTCGTGATTTTCGACAATATGCTCCATTGACCCCAAGTCAGCGAAAATTCGATCACTTGCCACATGTCCTTTGATTCTATGGTCCAGATCTAATCTCGATTCAACGGCTACGATTGAATCGCGATTTCGCGATTTCGGCATTCTTGATGCATTGGGTTCTTTGCCTCTCTATGTCGCGATTCGCGAAACTCCGATATGGAGTTTGATCAACGGTCCAGATCTGATCTCTATTCAACGGGTGTGATTAAATCGTGATTTCGCATATCGCAAAATCAGCATTCTTGATGCATTGGGTTCTTTGCCTCTCCAAGTCGCGATCCCCGATACCCTGAAATGGCGTGGGATCAACGGTCCTGATCAACACTTGATCTGACGGCTCAGATCATTTCACGATTTCGCATATCGCGATATCAGAATTCATGATGTTAACATTCCTTGACATCTCCAACTCTTGATCCTCGAATTCCCAAAAGGACTTGGATTCAACGGACCAGATTCAATCATGATTCAACGGTTGTGATTGAATTGCGAATTCGCATATCGCGATTTCGGCATTTCTGTTGCATTGTTTCTTTGACATCTCCAACACGCGATCCTCGAAACTCCGACATGGACTGGAATCAACGGTCCAGATTCAACCTTAATCTGACGGCTCAGATTACATCACGATTTCACATATCGCGATATCGGGAATCCTGATGTCAATAATTTTTTACATGTCCAACTCTCGATCCCCGAAATTCCGACAAGGACTGGAATCAATGGTCCAGATCAAACCTTTGATCTGACGGCTCATGTTACATCGCGATTTCGAGAAGTTAAGGAACCTTGTTCCTTTGATTCTCCAGTCAGCGAACTTACGATCTTTCCCCACGTGTCCTTCCTGATGATGGACGGTCCTCCTTCTTTCAGGATTTTGTGAGCCCCTTTTCTCCTTGCACTTTAAACACCGTGTAGGTTCTCCTCGATCCAACGGTGGTCGGACCCTGCGCTCGGATCTAATGCCCAAGATCTATCCTCCATATCTGCGCGCTCCTCTTGTCTTCATTCAGATCTGATGGCCATCGGGAATTCAGAATGAGATCCAGCGATCACTGGCGCTTCTCCTCCGGAGTGTACTTTGTCCTTGTTTTTCCTTCGCTACATACTCTGATCTTGCCATCAATGACAAGCTTACTTTGCCTGATAACCTGCCAACAATCCTCTACACTATCTCTTCTGAACTTATCGGTCTTGCTCTGCAGTGTCTTCCTAAAATACTTCTGGTGCTCGTCTGTTACATTCTTCCTGTACTCATGCCATCTTCATTGTTGTACTTGCCATCAATGACAAGCATATGCTACCTGTTAAACATTTCCAACAAAACTTTCCATTTTTTTCACCAAATCAAATGCAACCCTTATCCCCTTTTTGATTGAATCAAATATGACCCTTATCCCCCTTTTTCTCACTTTATTATTAAAAGTCACTTTAATAATAGATAATTAACTTATTAATATAATGTCACTTTAAATACATAACATCTCCTAACTAAGTGACACTAAATAACCCCTTTTGACTCCCTTTTTCTTCATTGACAAGCCACGGAAATCATTTCCACTGCCCAATAGGGGAATCCAAAAATGGGGACATGGCAAACATTTCATGAGAAATCTTATTTCCTTAATGTAATTAGTGTAATTACCTAAGTTATTCAATAGTTTCTAGAAGACTAAGTCATGTAAGGGGATATTTTCCTCGTAGGAAATCTATACATGGTCTATAAGGTTGACTCATTTGGTGATAAGTACTGATTTAGTTTGGTTCATAAGAGGTGGGATTAATATGTCTAATAATAGAAGTTAGTTGCCAAAATATAGAAGTCAATTTCTATAGTTTAGGAAGTTAGTTAATGTGTTGGAAGATCACTTTCCATGCATATATATTAAATGTAAACCTACGGGAAAAGTGGTTTGCCAAACAAAGAAAATTAGGCCATAACTACAAAGAAGTAACTTCTGAGTAGAGATTGTATGTATAGAGTTCAATTGAATGAAATTAATTTCATGTCATTATTGCACTTATTAATTGTCTATGTGTGTGAATGAATGAAAGAGTTTCAGCATCTATAAATGAAGTTTGAAATCAATGATATATTTTTGTTTAAATCATGTCATGAGAATGATATCAATCATGTATGAGGGTTTGAGATGATTTCAAGGTATATATATATGAGAGAATGATGGTCTAATGGATATTTGAATGAGTAATTAAATTTATGTGTATGCATGTGGGAATGAGACCGAGGTGATAATGAGGAATTAAATTTCCTATGATCTTCAAAGTCGGATTAAGTATCTATATGAATAGCTTGTATTTCATGAGTGATAATGATTCTAGATCATGAAGTTGGTTTTGATCTGGTAATAGATTATTTGATTCATAGGAAGGGTGGTCAAGAAAGTGTATGGATAGAGGAATGTAAAGGTTGAAGTTTAAGTGGTGATGTTGATTCATGATTGAATCGATGGGTTATGAATAAAACCCTATGAAATAATCATTATCTTCAGTAATTCATAGATGCAGAGCCCTGTGATTTGACTGTTGAATCTGTGTTTTAATGTTTATGATTAGATCGTAATGTATGAGCTCAGATGTGCAGGAACGTGTGGTAATGTGTCTAGCTATGGAATGTAAGGGATTACATCAACAATCATTGTGTCAAGCTTTCTAATTCGATGGTCATCATGTCAGTTGTATCAATGGAGATTGCACACATGAACTTCGATGTAGAATGCCCAGTTTGGATCGGGACATAGGTAAGTCTGCCCACCTGAATGGTATTATTTGAATCTACAACAACACTTAAGTTATTAGAGCTATCTGTTGAGACAGGGGTAAGTACATCTAGTTGGTATATTGTTTTTTGAAACTTGTAGCATAATATTTTGCCTATGTAAGAATTGAACTCATAATTCTTGCCATTGTGTAAAGGCATGGCAATGCAAGGGTCATTTCTTGATGCATTAATGCATGCCAGAGTTAATAGAAGTGTAGATTGGGAAGTATTGAAGTATGCATGGAACAATTTGGGTTTTTTTTTTTTCTGTGTTCAAATATAACTCCAAACTGTGGTATGTGCCCAGTCTTGTGTAATGCTCAAGTATAAAGAAATGGAGAAATTCAGTTGGGGTTCATTGATGAACAACGCCCAGTTCCTGGTTAAATATTATAGCAATCAGAGTTACAATCATCTAGAGATTGTATGATCAACAAGTGGAGAGTTGTCTAAAGGATCTTGTAATTACAAGGACTCAAAGGATAAATGAAATATTGAATAGAAGAGATCGAGATGGATGTGATATGATATCAAGCCACATAAAGGTAAAATCTATGTTTTTATTCTACATGAAGTCAAGTTTACAAGCATGTTTTTTTGGTGAGTTATATATTAGGATCAGAGAGTTAGAGAAAGAGTGAATGAATATGATTCTAAATATAGATGGAAATAGGTTTTTCTATACAGAATGCAGAGTTAGTGGTGAGGTCAAAAGGAACATCTAGTACACAGTCTTGTTTAAATTGTAGATTGAATAAGATAAGAACCTGTAGCAAAGTATATTTGGCTGCTAGTTATTACAGGAATATGAATTTCCTGTAGACAGAGGTTTTGACACATTTCAATAAGGTTCTTAAATGAACCAAAAGGCTAAGTGGAGTTTATATGTCATCAAGCGTTACTGGAAAGCATAACAGGGACCTTGGTGTCATCATACAATAATGATAAATTGTGATGAAAGTGATGTATTGGTGGAATTTTAATAAGGGGATAAATTGTAAGTTTTTTTTATGAGGTGGAGAAAGCTAATGTTAATATTCCTGATTTAATTATGGAGGAGAACAAATACAAGTGCTCATGATCAATTCTTAACTTGCGTAAGACAATGGAGAGAAACATTATTCTTGTGAATTTACAATGGTGAAAAAAGGGTTTCATTATTCTCCTCATTTGACAATTACTTTTAACTATCATTTGTTATATTTTCACCAAATTTCTTAATCTACTAATTTCCCCTTCAAGCTCGAATATCCCTTGGAAAGAAAACAATGCAACTATGTAATTTAATTATTGGAGAGGAAACAGTGAAACAATGTTATTCAACTATTGGTCACTATGTAGAAATCAAGTAAATCCTATAAACTAATTTTACATGACAATAATATCAATATCAGATATTTAAAGGTTATCAACAAATTAGGAAAATGAACAAATTATAAATTCTAGTAAAATTTAGTTTACTTTAATCAATGGGATAACTGCCCAAAAAAATGAAAAAATCATGTTTAGTGGAGTGGAAAGACCAAGCTTTATAGTGGATGAGAGTCAAATCTAATTTGTATATATACTTGGTTGGATATTTAAGAAAAAAGTTAGACATTTTATTTTTTTTTATCATTTTTGGTTTGTCATCACTATAATTTAGTTAGACAATCTTTGTTGAAATTGCAAATTTGGTTTGATGAAATTGTTGTTTTAAATGTAGAAATAGATTTAGTGCCCTTAAATACCCCTACTACAACCTGATTATGGAATATTAACATTTGTTTTTTTCCATTCCATTAATCCAAAATTATTGCTCCTAGATTTCAAGTCAAAAATGCCAATTTTCCCTCTCACTATTTGAGAGATTAGAAAAAAATTCAATTCATCATGCTTTAAGAATACTCATATATTTGACACTACAGTTCATTTGTGCACTCATTCCAATGGGCTTCAAACCTGAGATCATGTGGAGAAATGAATGTTGAAACTTGATGTGATAAGTGGACTTTTTTCCCTTTAAGATGTAATTAAAATGCATTATTTTGTACTAATGAAATTGCTTGCAGGGAACTTACCAACATTGAAATTTAAATGTATTATTCATTTCTACTCATTGTGTAAATAAACTTACCATTCAAATATCCCAGACACGACGAAACAAAAGTACTCAAATGAAAAGTTTTAAGACATTAAAAATTAATAAAAATAATAATTTGTTATATAATAATAATAATAATAATATATTTTAAAAGTTTACAACTTAGCCAAACATTAAATATAAGACTTTAGTGTTTGTGAAATAAAGGATCTCCTTATGCATTGATTTCAATACTTTAGTTTATGAAGGTGTATATATTCTACCCGTCACCAAATATAAGATCTTCTTGTTTGTGGGATAAGGGACCCCCTCCATGCAATGATTTCACTACTTTAGTTTACAAAGGTGTATGTAATCTACCCCTCCATATTTGACCATATAACTTCTAAGGAGAGTCTGAACATTCTTAAATATTAAATCCATAGTGATGGTGGTGGTGGTGGTGGTGGTGGTTAATGTCCACTAAGACCAAATTTGGTCTATAAGACCTTAAGAAAGGTAAGGAATTACTCGGTTTGTTTTATAATTGTATTTGTGTGCTCGAAAATATTTAAGAGAGGCATTCCTAAATCACCATAGTTTCAATGAGTTAAAATGTTAGGAAGGTTGGTATCTTAACAAATAATTTCAAATTGTGATCTAATGTGTGTGTACACAAGATATTATAACAGAAAATTATTTTCATATTCAACCCTCTTAGTGTCACAAATACGAAAAAGTATTCATCCCATGACGTTTTAGGAATTGTCCAACACCTTGTTTCACTATGAAGATCATGAGAGTTTGTTCTTATTTTAGCAATGTTGATTTTCTTCTTTATGCTATTCAAAATAAAGAGATACTTTTGATCTTCTAAATTAGGGTTGTTCACCTTGTTATAGTATCTTAATTTTTTTTCCTCTAATTCTTTATCACACCACAATTTCTCCTTAATTTTAGATGTAATAATAATTTCAATAAATTATCATTATTTTGCATAGTGACCTCTTCCTTTATTCCCCAATTATTTAGCCAAGACTTGGCATATTTATGCCAACACTACTTGAGCCACAGATAGTTTTGAATGGAGTTTGAAGCAATATTAGGAAGCCTTTTGTCTTCCATATTGTTTATATTGTTCTTGTACATTAGGTACATAGTCATAGATGTGCTCTCAATGGGAGAAATACTCGGTTCTATGAGGAGGATAGGATAGGGTGTATGCCTTTAATTTTGAGATTATATAAGTTATAAAACACTTGTGGATTTTCTATATCTTTCTCCATGATCCTCTAGAGATGTTGCAGCCCCAAACTTCACAACCATATAAGTTAATAGGAGTTGTTATCCCCGATATCTAGGAAGTAACTGGGAGATCATGTCTCGGCCCACATGGTCCTAGACATGGAGTACCGAGCGAGGGACTGGTATGTCCTTGAGGACCCATCTTCTTCTTCATTGACTTTCACCTTGGCCCGATTACCGGCTTCCATCGCGGCTGGAGCTTCATCGAGGGAGGAGGGATCTTGCTCCATGAGGTAGTGATTAGAGGTATCATGGTAGTGTCATATTTGATCATTATAACCCTCTTATGTATACATTAGATCTCTTTCATTCCGGATAGCGCTTGGATTTTACACTAATCTACTTGACCATTGTTGGGGTAATTGATTGGGTAGCTTAGCAAGTTGAGGTATTCATGGGTTTGGGCGACCACCAAAGGGGTTTTGAAGAACCATCGTCAAACTCCTCCTCATATTATCCTTTTCATCTTAAAACCCACTCCACCTATCCATTCCCCTAGTCTAGCCATTTGGGATGACCATCGGGTACATCTTGTCTTGCCCAATGGGAAGAGGGGCTAAAGGCCGAGAAGGTAAGCGGTGGTAAAAGATAAAACCATAGGAAAATTAAAACCTATAGATGCTTCGCCAAGGGATCCCGGAGAAAGCAATAAAGCCTCTCATAAAGCGGGGACCCTGAGAAAATGATAAATATATAAGTGCAAGACTTAACCAAGGGATGGGAGGTCTCATCCGCGAGCGGCCCATTATGTTCATAGGTATTTAGCCCGGTATGACACGTTGCCACCATCGGTCGCAAACCCGAGCTGATGACAACTGGTTGCATGGCCAAAGGAAGGGGGTCTCATGCGAGCCAACCCTCTCATTTACGCAGAATACCGGTGGAGTAGCAGCTATCGACTCACAGCCACCTAGCAAAGCTGAGTGTCCTCTTGATCAAGGCTTGTAGCAAAATAAAAATAAAGAAAGATAAGGCAATAAGGGCTTGGAAAAAATGCATCCATGGCGGTGCGGCTACAAGCCTCCACAAAGGCACCCACAAGCGACACCAACCCTAGATTACATTTATGACTGAACATCCCTAAGACCACATCACGTCACATTACATGGTTTGAATAACCCTTTCTTGAGGAAACTCTCCTTTTCTCACGTGGGTATTAGCCCAATAGGTTGCCCTTTTGGTTGCTTTGGCTCTGTATAGTGGGTTTGTGTATGGTCTTTGAGCTCTTAGAAGATTTGTTAGGGGTGTTATGCATATATTTGATAATTTAATGATGAAATGTGATTTACATTTGCTATGATATCTAGGACTGATGAGCCACATGGAGGAAAAGCTTTTGATAATGCGGGACCATTGCCAGTAGGACCAAGTACGAGAGGATGCGGTGCAGTAGGGAGATGGTGGATTGAACCTCTATGTGGCTGAAGAGCCCATTAGGTGGGCGTTGGGATGGCAGAGGCGGGATAGTCTTGTGACGAGCCCGTTCACAAAGAAGAAGAAGGACGCCTTCCTTCGGGGCGTTAAAGAACCATGGCCTATGGGGATCAACCCGTTACAGATGGGACGTTGACTTGTGGTTGATGGAATACACCCGAGTAGGATATGGGCGACTTCTAGGGTCAATGGCAGCCATGTTGGGCTTGTTTGAAGCGCGTGTGGCATGTTGTTGAAGAACCCGGGGAAGGAACTTAGCGTTTTGCTCATTAGGTGGATTTATTGTGCCCTAGGGGCCAACGTCTCTTGGGGGCTTGGCCTTGATTTTTTACGCTCATTATTGGCATTTAGCATGTAAAAGTGACAAATAGGTCAATAAAATAGCCTTGTAGGCTATTTTATTGACATATTTTATAATTTGAAGGTCAAAGTATTGTATAAATAGAGGATGTTTTCCCTCTTTTTAGAGATAGCTGCAACTTGCTCTCATTTGAGAGTGACATTTCTAGTCTTTGTTCTTGGTTTGTTCTTGTCTGTTTGGAGGTTGTGGCGCAACCTCTTGGAGGGTTATTTTTGGCAAAATTGGTGCTATATGCTATTGGAAGGTTTACAACTAGGGTGTGGATTGGTGTTTCTTCTTGATCTTGTAAGTGTTCTTCATCAAGCTTCTTGAATGAATAGTTGTTGTCCCAATCATTTGCATTTATTATTTATCATTGATTTTACTTGATCCTTGAAACCACAAGAGGAGCCTACACACAAATGGGTTGAGGAAGCTTCATGTCCCATAACATGGGTTTGGGGAAAAATTGTGGAACGGTTTGGTAGGAAATCATAAAGTTGAAGAAAGAAGTGATCCCTAGGACTAATTAAGTTTACACTTAGGGTTTACTTCTAGGGTTTGTAGAAGCCTTGTATTGGAAATAACACTTTCAGCCCTAGATTCATGCTTTTTGAGCTAGCCGTTTTGCCAAGAGTCTTAAGGAAAGGACGAAGCTCTAGGCTTAGCTTTAGCTACACCTATTTAAGTCTTTTCTCCTTAGGGTTGGGGTTGAGTAGCCTTGCTTTAGCAACACCAGTAAACCCCTAGGTCTCTCTTGTCCTTAGGTTTGAACTCTTCTAAACCATTAGTCATACTTCCTTTTTGACTCCATTAACCCAAGGCACTAGTCTAGAAAACACTTGTTTGAACTTGTTATGCCTTTAACCTTTTCAAACTACCTTCAAATTGCATTAACTAACCTAGCGTCTAACCTAATAGTTTGGACTAACCCTAAGAGGACAATGTTGGCCTTAAATTGAACTTTGCTTGGATAGAAGGTCGGCCCTGTCTTCTGTCATGGCATTAGAGTTGGTAGAATCACTTCTTTGGTTGAATTTGTCAAAGCGTCCATCATTGGCTAGCTAACCAAGAACACCAAAATTTATATATTTGTGGCGTCATACATTTTTAGAACTCTTGTTTGGACCTTAAATGTTTTGACTTTGTCATTTCTTTGATTAGTTTTGAGCTAGTGATTACATTTCTTGAGTTTGTTGGTGAAGCATTAGTGCTCTTTTCCTTTCATATTAACTCATTGACAAGCTTGACGTCACACTTACAGCAGAAATAGCGCGGTGGCGTCACATTACTTGGATATCTTGTTTTGCTCAAAACGTTGTGACTTTACCTTCCACATTGATTGACATTGAGTTATTGATTATAGCTGTAAGCTTATTTGCTCAAACGTTTCCCTCTTTGTCATGTTATTAACCTATTGATTCAAGTAGGCGTCATACCTATTGCAGAAGCAATATGGGTGTAATCATATATTATATGAGCTGATTTGACATTGCATTGATGATATATTAAGCTTAATTGTGAATATTGAATGCTCCTTATATACTTATTGAAGTGATGTTGTCTTTGTTTTGATAATCATTGACTTGATCAATAATTATATCTATTGCTCATATATACACTTGGAGGTAATCATTGATTTATGAAGTACTAACCAACACCAAAGCATATTCTAGCCTTCTTTGTTTTGTCTATAAGCAGGTGCATCGTCGGTGGAAGACTTCTTCTTGATTACCCAATACTTGGCTGCAATCTGTGAAGGGAACCTTAGTCTTGGTCTTTTATCCTTTAGCCTTCCTTAAACCCAGATTACATAGGGCGTCTCCCTTGGACTAGCCCTCCCTAAATAGAAAGAGCCCCATCAGGAATTGTGATTGGGTTGGGAAGCTCTACATTACGCCGGTTTCACAGCTCTGACTCAAGCTCTTGGAACTTTCCTACAAACCGTGAGATAAAATTTTGGCACCGTTTCCAGGGGAACGAGTCTACCACCTCCCTCAGCGACATATCTTTGGTAAGCCTTGCCTCAGAACTTTCTTGTAAGCTTGGCGACTCCACTACCTTTTTCCCCTATTTATTTGGTAGTTTCAAAGAAACTATAAGTCACCCGATGGCCGAAGCCAACAATGACAATGGGATCGGAGCTATAAACCTTAACTTTAGACAGGTAAAATCGGGATGCAAGACAAATTCCCCCTACTTCCAAGAGATGGTTCCCTAAATTCATTGGTGAAAATGGGGAAGATGCTGAATTTCATAATAGAGAATTCTATTCTTACTTTGTGCTCCAGCGTGTCGATGATGATGTTGAAGATGTAGTAATGAAACTCTTTTCAAAGCTCTTCATGGAGATGCTAAGGAGTGGTATGACAACCTTCGATCTTGCAGCATCTTCTATGGATCGGTTGAAGTCTTTCTCAGAGAATGGGGCATAAAATTGGGAGACATATCAGTACTTCTAAAAAATTTTGAAGTTATAAAACAAAGGGAGAATGAACCCTATTTGACTTCCAGAATCGGTTTGAAGGCACTCTATATCATATTTCGGAAAGCCATCGCCCTGAAATGGAGTATGTTGTCCATCACTATGCCCATGCGATCTGGCCCCACCTAGGTTTGCCTCTCATTAAGGGCCCAAAAGCGGCAGTGACTTATGGCATGGTAAAGAATTAAGAATAATATCTTCTCGCACTCAGGGGATACGTATTACCTCTTCACCTGAGGGTACTCTTACTATGGAAAGTTTGTATTCCCATGAAAACATTGTTGATAATTCCAGAGAAGAAGAAGGGAAGGACTGACGTCAACATGAGACAATTGAAGATGTGGATGAGGAGCAAGAACCTGAGCAAGAACTTGAGCGAGATGATGAAGTATCCACCTATTTTTCTCCCACTAATGAAGTCATGCAACCTGTTTCTCCCGTGCGTGTAAAGGAAAGAAGGGACAGTCACTTTCCATTTCAAGATGCTATTGACAGATTATTAGAGATGAAGAAGAATGGAAGCTTAGGGCGAAGTAGAAGTCCACGGGATGAAGAAATAACACATGATGAAAACACCAAAATCCTCGAAATACCTACACAAGAAGAAACAACAAGTTACCCTCCTCTCATAAATATTGATGCTTTACCATGTTATGAAAAGGAAGAGGAGGATGATCTTCAAATCCTGCATGTTATGATCTTACGTCGCGACGATGATTTTGATGAGTTCATACATGTTGGAAGGCGTGGAGTGGGATGTAATTGGTTATATTTTCGATCCCATCTATGACATTGAGAGTTATCTCCAGTTGTTTCCCTTGCGGTTTTCACAGCAGATTACTTATGATCGGTGGCAACAAGGATAAAAGTCTTACTTGTAGCCTTCAAAACACCAAGGATGACTTAGTACCTTGTTTTTTAGGATGATTTTAGGTCTTACCTTGAGATTTTTGATGAGTATGTTGAGCACTTGAATCCCTTTTGTGAAGATGATTGCCGACCCCCATTGTGTTCAGACCTTGCTACAAAAGAATGGGTTGTTAATTTTGCTTAAGAAGATTTACTCATGACTTTTCTTCCCAACATAGGTTATTTCTTTTGCACCTCATCTTTCCATTCGAGAGGTGTGGTTAGAATGCACCATTTTCATGTTGAGTTTCCTCTTGAGCAAACCCTAGTTTTCAAGGGTCAGTTTTGTTATCTTAGCTTCTTTCATTTTTTCAAATTTCCCTTGATAGTTTGGCAGTCATCTACTATTTCTTTATCGATTCTTTCCTTGACTCTAGAGTGTGAAGATGTCTTAGGTAACCAGTCTACAGGCCATTAGAATTCGGTTTAGAACCTTGTACCTTTCATGACCCTTTCTTGGATAGGATTGAGTATTTTCCTCAGAGACGGACTTGGCGTGTTTGACCCTCCATAGCCTCCATGAGTTAGACTTTTGATATTCGATGATATGACATGCTTTCTAACTCATGATATTTTTGTATTAACTCGATGTATCACTATTTTGGTTTATGATGAAGCACAAAGGCGGGGATTATCGGGGAGCATTCTTGGATTGGCTTCATTAGTTTGTTTGACTACACCAACATGTGACCCGGCTGAGGTAAAGAAATCTGAGGGTAAGTATCTTGCTTTGTAATTACATTTATGATAGCACGATATGCACATTTTACTAACGCCGTAATGCATTTATATGCTATTGCTTTACAGGTTGGCAATACCACCCCGTCTTTAACTCGGTGATGCCCTTTGTCGAGTGTGAACAGTTCTGAGTCTCGTCGAGAATTCTTGGCGAGGTTCTCATTTTCTCTACGGTGAGCACATGTCCAAGTTGGAGCCAGATGGTATCACCGATATCTAGGGATAACTAGGAGATCATGTCGAGGCCACATGGTCCCTAGACATGGAGTACCGAAGCGGGCGACTGAGCATGGTCCTTGAGGACCCATCTTCTTCTTCGACTGACTTTTCACCCTTAGTGATGCAGAGCTTCCATCGCACAGAGCCTAGGCTTGCATCGAGAGAGAGAGGGCTGCTGCTCCATGAGGTAATTAGAGGTATCATGGTATGTGTCATATTTGATCATTATAGCCCTCTTATGTATGCATTAGATCTTTTATTTAGGATATTGCTTGGATTTTTACACTAATCCTACTTGACCATTGTTGGGGTGGTGATTGGGTAACCTTTAAGTTAATTATTCATGGGTTTTGGGCAGCCACCAAAGGGGGTTTTGAAGAACCATCGTCACAGCTCCCCTCATATTATCACTTTTCATCTTAAAACCCACTCACCTATCCCATTCCCCTAGTCCTAGCATTAGGTATGACCATCGGGTACATCTTGTCTTGTGGGAAGAAGGGGCTAAAGGCCCGGAGGTAAAAGCGGTAAAGATAAAATCCATGGGAAAATTAAAACCTAGAGATGCTTAGCCGAGGGGGATCCCCAGAAGGCAATAAAATGCCTCTCATAAGAATCTGATGGACCCTAAGAAAATGAATAAATAGAGATTCACAGGAACCCTAACCAAGAGGATGGGAGGTCTCATCACGAACCCGGCCCATTATGTTCATAGGTATTTAAGCGGTATGACATTGCCACCATCGGTCACCAAACCAGGCGGTGACCTGGTTGCATGGCCAAGGAAGGGGGATCTCATCACGAGTGACCCTCTCTCATTTACGAAGGCCACCGATTGGGTAGCAGCCATTCAGCCACCTAGCTAAAGGCTGATGTCCTCTTCGTCCAAGGCTTGTGAAAAATACAAATAAAGAAGATAGGCAATGGGGCTTGGAAAAAATGCATCCATGGCAGTCTGACTCGTCTCCACAAAGGCACCCGTAGACGACACCAACCCTAGGTCGACTATGACTAGACATCCCTAAAAACCACATCACGTCACGTACATGGTTTGAATAACCCTTTGCGGGAAACTCTCCCTTTTCACCGTGGGTATTAGCCCAATAGGTTGCCCTTTTGGTTGCTTTGGCTCCGTATAGTGGGTTTGTGTATGGTCTTTGAGCTCTTAGAAGATTTGTTAGGGGTGTTATGCATATATTTGATAATTTAATGATGAGGAAATGTAAATTTACATTGCTAGATGTCGGTGATGAGCCCTGGAGGGGCATAACTTTGATGTCGCGGGACCATGCGGCCCGGACAGATTACCCGAGGATGCGGTGCATGGGCGGATGATTAGTTCGGACCTCCATGGAAATTTTAATTAGCCATGGAATGGGCGTTGGGATGGCGGGCGGGATAGTCTTGTAAGCGAGTCCATACGCGAGGAGAAGAGGAAGGATGCTTTCATCAGGACGTTCTGGCCGAGACCATGGCCTATGGGGATCAACCCCTTCTGGATGGGGCGTTGACTTGATTTGATCGGGGCAGCCACCCGAGGGGCAGGGTGGACGACTTCTATGGCACGTGGTAGCCATGTTGGGCTTGTTTGGCACGTGTGGCATGTTGTTGGAGCCCCAGGATGCAACGTTTTGCTCATTAGGTGGTTGTCATGCCCTAAGAGGAATTAGCGTCTCCTTGGGGCCAGCGTATGATTTTTCTGCTCATTATTGGCATTTAGTAAAAGTGACAAATAATTGAATAATGAGCTAGGTAGCCTTGATAGGCTAGTTTATTGACCTATTTTATAATTTGAAGGTCAAATTATTGTGTATAAATGGGGATGTTTTTCCCTCTTTTAGAGATAACATAACTTGCTCTCATTGAGTG
Organism: Picea sitchensis; assembly: GCA_010110895.2. Classification (NCBI taxonomy): domain Eukaryota; kingdom Viridiplantae; phylum Streptophyta; class Pinopsida; order Pinales; family Pinaceae; genus Picea; species Picea sitchensis. The sequence goes on along the minus strand of SNQJ01S0054927.1, from coordinate 33,553 downwards.
ACATTTCTAGTCTTTTGTTCTTGGTTTGTTCTTGTCTCTTTGGAGTGTGGTGCAACCTCTTGGAAGTGTTATTTTTGGCAAAGTGGTGCTATATGCTATTGGAAGGTTTACAACTAGGTGTGGATTGGTGTTTCTTCTTGATCTTGTGGTGTTCTTCATCAAAGCTTCTTGAATGAATAGTTGTTGTCCTAACATTTGCATTTATTGTTATCTTGATTTTACTTGATCCTTGAAACCCTAGAGGGCCTACACACAAGTAGGTTGAGGATAATCCCCATAGCATAAGCTTATAGCCAGTGGATTCAAGGGTTTAGCTAGCCATAGCTACACTAACCTTCTTTTTATCTTGAGCTAGTTCTTAGCATAAGTTGAGAAAGAAGTGATCCTATGCCTAATTAAGTTTACAATTAGAGTTTACTTCTAGGGTTTGGAGAGACTTGTATTGAGAAACACTTTTCCAGCCCTAGATTCACCATGCTTTTGAGCTAAGCCCAGGTTTACCAGAGAGTCTTAAGAGGAAAGGTTGAGCTCTAGGCTAGCACAGCTACACCTGGGGTAAAGTCTTTTCTCCTTAGGGTTGGGGTTAGTGGCCTTGCTTAAGCAACACCATTATTCAGTTCTCTTGTCCTTGGGTTTGAACTCTTCCTAAACCATTAGTCATACTTCCTTTTGACTCCATTAACCCAAGGCACTAGTCTAGAAACACTTGTTTGACTTGTTATGCCTTTAACCTTCAAACTACATGGAAGTTGCAAACCCTAACTAACCTGGCGTCAACCTAGCTAGTTTAGGACTAACCCTAAGGGATAAGATTGTGTAGAATTGAACTTTGCTTGGATAGAAGGTCACGACCACGATGTCTTCTTGTCATAGCCGTGGAGTTTTATTGCTTTTTTGCTGGTTGAAATTGTCAAAGCGTCCATCATTGGCTAGCTAACTGCGAACACCAAAATTTATATAAATTTGGCGTCATACATTTTTAGAACTCTTGTTTGGACCTTAAATGTTTTGACTTTGTCATTTCTTTGATTGGTTTTGAGCTAGTGATTACATTTGTGAGTTTATTGGTGAAGCGTGGTGCTCTTTTCCCTTCAGCATATTAACTCGGTGACCAAGCTTGGCGTCCCACACTTTGTGAGAAATAGCATAGGTGGCGATCACATTACTTGGATATCTTGTTTATGCTCAAAGCGTTGTGACTTTTACCTTCTACATTGATTGACAGTGAGTTATTGATTATAACTGTAACCTTATTTGCTCAAACGTTTCACACTTTGTCATGTTATTAACCCTGGCCAGTTCAAGTAGACGTCATACTTATTGCAGAAGCAATATAGGTGATGCAGAAATCATATTTATATGAGCTGATTTGACATTACGTGATGATATATTAATCTTAATTGTGAATATTGAATGCTCCTTATATACTTATTGAAGAAGTGATCTTGTCTTTGTTTGATAATCGGTATTCGTCACTAATTATATCTATTGCTCATATATACACTTGGAGGTAATCATTGATTTTATGAAGTATAACCAACTTTGCAAAGCATATTTTAGTTGTCTTTGTTTTGTCTTGCTAACAGGTGCATCGTCAGTGTAAGACTTCTTCTTGATTACCCAATACTTGGCTGCAATCTTTGAAAGGGAACCTTAGTCTTGGTCTTTATCCTTTAACCCTTCTATAAACCCAGATTGCCTTAGATCTCCTTGGACTAGCCACTCTAAATGAAAAGAGCCCCATCGGTGGCGATTGGGTGGGGAAGTTTCTGTTACGCCGGTTTCAAGCCACGACTCAAGCTCTTGGACCTTTCCTACAAGCCAGATAGATAGCAGGGGGTGGCCGAAGTCTCAAAGAGGAGTTTCTTCTATCCCAAAACTAAAGGTATATTGATTCAAAATTGTTTTCAAGTCCATAACAAGCTTTCCACCCTCTAGTTATCATTTTCTTATTGTTATAGTTCTAGTTAAGCTTGTGATGAAGATCAATTTTGAGATATATTTGTATGAATTCACTTCCTCAAGTTGTTGTTTCATACAAAAAATTATCATAAGTCATATGTTTGAATTTAATTATCATAACCTTCATTTTTTCATTATTAACAATCATACCTATACTAAAGAAAACATCCTTGAGAATTTTTATTTTCTTGTTGAGATCATTGGGACTCCTCACCTAAGAACAATATCATCAACATAAATAAGAAGGATTATGACTATACCAACTAGAGTTAGATTAGGCCACAAACAACTTCTTCAAACAACCCTCTAACAATGTATATGCCAAAGTGGAAGGGGATGGGAAACCTTGTAACTCTTATATTACAATTAATTTCTCCCAACCATCCCGTAGTGTTCTTAAACTTGTAAATAATGTTTTCATACAATATTATGCCTTATTTGGCACAAAAATCTTCTGATATGTCTTGAAATTATATGGACGGGTTTTTAATTGAATCAAATTTCCATATCTATACCTTTACCTGGTTGGCAGGATTTCCTCAAAGGTTATTTTCCTTGTGGCAGGATTAAATTTCTCTTAAACTGTAATTCTAGAAAAAATATGGTGATTTACATAGGTCAAGGTTACACTCCCTTTCCTTTGGGTTGTCTCACGAGACTAATGTAACACCATGTTTCCCAGTCTACGTAAAATATAATTATATTGGCCAAGAACTCTGGCAAAGTCAAAGAGGTGAATGTTTAATTTGATGGACCTTTGTATAAAGATTCAATGAATGTAAGTGATGTATGAATATGTGTTGCATGGCTGCTGGAGGGATGTAACAAAATGAATACGATGGCTAATGAGAGATTGGTGGAAGGGACTGGAATGGATGGGTTAACTTCCCACGAGATAGTACAGTACTAGTTTTTACTTGCTCAAAGACCAAACAACTCTCTGACCCACGAATGGATTTCTCATGTGGTAGGTGGGGAGGCTCCTCAAAAGAGTTAATGAGGGGACGGGGTAGAACCTCCCATTAAGTAAAATCTCCCGGACCTGACCACGGACGAGGGAACTCACACCACATGCAGTCTTGCAGAGAAAAAGGCAAGAGGAAGTGTGGTAAGGGGGAATACAAAATGTGCACGACAGGGATCGCGGAAGAGAGCTGGAGAAAACTCTGGAAACACAGAGTTCTGAACATAGGAGAAGGATAGTAACCTTAGTCCTTGACTTCCATTGAGACTAGAGTAGAGGCTGATCCCTCAAAGCATCATGGTCTAGCTTCGGGGGTGGCTAGTGGTAAATCCGTTTTGAGTCACTAAGCCTACGGTTGGATGGAAAAGAGCACCCCTCTCAGAATAATTGCATCACGCTTGGTGTTTCTAATAAGTGTTATGTCCTATATTTTGAATTGAATATCATGAATACTCATGCTTATATGCTCATAAATGGTTTATGTATAAAAGAGTTTACCTTGTGTTTTGATTATGGAAATAATGGATGCATGCTTATACTTATATGACCATGATCAGTTTATGTATAGAATGAATAGTTGATCTGAGGAGTCTATTCCCTTGATATTTGTCCCATCTACTTGACTCGCGCTATGCCTGGTTTGATTTCCCAAAGGCACATCCTCCCGGGAAGTTTCCTCGTATTCAATTTTGAGTAGGTTCCTTGAACTATTGTTATAGTAAAACCACGAGTTTACTTTACCCTTGACATAGAGTTGATAGCTCGTCGAATTAGGAAGGAATTTCAGTTAGGTCACTGAGCCTAGGGATAATTACCCAATAACCCTCTAAAGGTCCAGATGACCTAGGTCTGGAAACCTTGTACAAGAAAGAGTAGTTCTCGCAGGTTTCAAAGTCATGGGAGTTCAAAGCCCCGAAAGGGATAGTCTAGATGAATCAAGCTCGAGAAGGATAGTGAGTCCCATTTATCGAAAGATAAGAGAGTACCCATTGTTTGGTAGGCGAGCAGTTTAGAATCACCGAATATCCCAGATCTGTCAAGACCGATGCGTCTAGAGGAGGAGCATAGGTGTTAATACCGCCAGTCAGTTAATCAAATCTTGGTATACAAAACACCGAATGGTTTTGGCGTGAATAGGTTTTGGCATTTTGGTACCGGGGAAACCAAAGGGTAAAGACCCCTCATTTTGCCCCAGTCGCAAAATCTTGGTACATCTGAAACCCAAATGGGTTTGGCGTGAATAGGTTTGACATTTTGACACCCAGAAACCAAAGAATTAACACCCTATTTCACGGTCATTGAAATCACGGTATACAAAACCTCGAATCGGTTTAGCATGAATAGGTTTTTGTGTTTCGGTGTTTCGGCACTCTGGATACCCAATGGTAAGTTCCCTTGTATTCTCCAGTCACCAAATCCCGATATGAGAACCCAAGAATCGGTTTAGAGTGAATATGTTTTGGTGTTTTGGCATTTCGACACTCAAGAAACCAAAGGGTAATACCCCTCGCTTTCACCACGATTGATGAAATCGGTATCTGAAACCACAGGTCGGTTTAGTGTGAGATAGGTTCGACATTTCGACTTGCGAAAACAAGGGCAAGACCCCTTGTTTTCACAAGTCAAGAAATCTCGGAACCCAAAACCCTAACACGCTCTGTTGATGAGCCCTAAGGTCACCCGGTGGTCTTGTGGTAGGAAGGAGAATCTGAGAATATGAACCGTCCATTTATGGGAGGCGTGTGTGAATCTAAACCCTGGAGTTCGGAGATGGGAGGAATAGAATTGAGACCACGCGAAATCGAAGGTGGCAGGTCGTTGATCAAGTCGGCGATCTGGACCGGAATTAGAGATGATCACCAGGGCTTTCAGATTTTCATGGATTTGAGAAGGAAAGGAGGAACACTTGCATGGCGATTTTAAATCGTGAAACCCCGAAATCATTTAGAGGAATAGCACCAGGTCTTAGGTGGTCATATGAAAAACAACCCAAGGGAGGAGCTAAGGATGCCGTTAGACCCTTTCGGGTTCGACATTTGAAGAGCGAGAGAGCGAGGGGAACTCTTGCATCGCGATTCCCCGAATCGGCCGAGCTTTCTTTTGGTAAGGCATCACGGTCGCCAGCGATTACATGGAGGGATAAAGGGAAGGGATGGTCGCTGGCTCCATAAGAAATTCGGGGATTACGTCCCTCAAAGAAAGACAAAGAAAAATCTTATCTTCCATGGTAGATTGTGTAACAAATTGGTATCAAGCATAGGACACAACACTTGGCTGCTGAGCTCATGGGCCGAGTTGTGAAAAAACTCGGTACTCTTAAAAGGGGTAACTCTCTATCCTAACCCCTTTATCAAAGGTCAAAGTTAAGAATGAAAATTCTTATTGTGTGTATGCATTTTGAAAAATATGAATTATGCGTTGATTGTGAATGAATATAATGTTGACTAACAACAAGTGTTTTTCTTGCATATAGCCCGGATGATCAAGCTGTGGGAAACTATAGGCCTTAGAATGGTGCACACCATGAAATGGGATGGCTCCCACAATAGAGGCGAAGAGTCGATGAAGGCGGTGGAACCCCTCCAGATCTCTACGAGAGGCGCGGGGATCCTCATGGTCCGAACTCTGAGATGCAAGGCCGACATCAGAGGTTGAGTAAAAGAGCAAGAAAGAAAGCAGTGTCTGAGTCTTCGCTGCGAGAGTTTACTCGACATACAAAGACAATTGCGGCATGGACCTGACACCAGTCACACACGGATAATGGCAGGACAAAGAAAAGTCGAAGTCCACGTGACTGGCGTGGTCTTTAAAGGCTGCTGGGAAGAGATCCTCAACAAAGGTCCACCCGGAGATAAGGGACAAGCATCAGAAAATTCCTCTGAAAAGGCTTCGGAGAATCTTCTAGTAGCGAGAACTGGATTCTTACTCCACAGAAGAAAGCGGAAGAAGCGAAATCATTCCAAAAGTAATAATCTCAAATAATTCAAGAGGCTAAAACCACCCTCTTTTCGATAAAAGTTGAAATAAAGAAGGGGGCACGGCTACTTGGACTAAAGAAATTTTGAGAGTCTATAACTTCTCAGAAAACTTGAAGGCCCAAGTAGCCATTTTCAACTTGAATGGGAAGGCCTCCATTTTGGTGGGAAGACCTTAAGAGCGTAAAAGGGATTCGCGAAGAAGACCTATCTTGGGAGCGGTTTGAGAAATACTTAGGAAGAAGTATCTGTCGAGGAAGAGTATATTTCAAGCAGACTAAAAGAATTCACTGAACTCAAAATTTGGGGAACCCAGCATACCATGAGAGAATATGTCGATTAGATTCCACCGAGTTGTTGAAGGTCATTATTCTATAAAAATTATAAAGGAAAAGTTATATAATTCATCAATCATTGGACTACCTAAGGACTATTAGAGCGGAGTTGAGTTTGATGAGCCAAATACCCTAGAAGACACTATCAGAAAGCAAGATATTGTAATGTTTATGCCATTATTATGGTTGCTGCATTTCAATAGATAAGAGAAACATAAGAACAAGATCATTGAAATACACATTCACAAAGAGACATGGCATTTATCTTGGGAAACCCTCTGGGGAAGAACCGATAAAAATAACATTTATCATAGAATTGCCAATACAATGTCAAGAGATAACTCAAACCAATACAAATGGTCCTCTCCAAGATGCCACTCTTCTCCCTCTCTCTAAGCTGGTAAAATTAGTAGCTTGCCTCTTAAGAGTGTAAATTGAGTTGTGTGATAGAGTGAGGGCACTAGCCTCTCTATACAAGAGCAGCGTGTGAAGGGTCTTCAGCAGCTCGGGGCCGACCTCTGCACTAGGTGGGTAAAACCCACCTTTAATTTGTTCTAGGTCTCAATAATAATTGTTGGGGCTGGCTTGTATCTGCTATTACAATTATCTGACTGACCAATATGCAAAGGGGATTTGGTCTAATACAATTATCGACATGATTAATCCACAATGGGATTAATCCTAATAGAATAAAATAACAATAGAATAAGAATACTCTTCTTGATTTTATTATTTCCAACGGTGTGTTATGAACAACTTGGGCATCAACAGAACCTCGTGAAGGCGAAGAATAGTTGATTCAGAACAAGGGTTTGAATACAAGACTTAAAAACATAAAAAGGGACTCTCAAGGATGAGCTTTCCAACCCGAAGTGTACACCGGGTAGAATTTCCCCTCGGAGGAAATAAACCTTTTGAATCCACCCGATATTGATAACACAGGAAAGAACCCTTGAGGAAATGTGTTGAGTTTATTGAGGAGAGAACACCTATTGAGGAATTTGCGCCCTTGCAGATATGAGAGCTTGATCCAGAGAGAATTTACAATGTTCAAGCTACCAACCATGGCTTGGCATGGCGTGTCTAGGGTATGCATGTGGATATCAACAAAGGCCACCAAGCCCGGTGGTGGAGAGGAGTATGATCACCAACCATCTAGTGTCTATTCCCTGAGTGACCCTAGTTCAAATTTGAGGTTGTATGAAAGCCCTAAGAGTCCTATTGATGAGATGAAATTACGGCCCAGCACCTTCCAATCCATGAAGAATGCAGGTTACCCACCGACACCGAAATAAAGGTAGTGGAGGTCATGCCATCTTGCCAATTCACTATGGGTGGTCCCCCATAGAAAAGCAACCCTTACCGTACCCTAGGATCTTATGACTGTTGATTGGTATGGATTGGCTAGCCACATATAAGTAGACCAGATTGTTACCATAAAACCTTAGAATATTGTGAGAGTGAAGAGAAGGAAGAAGGATAACCCTTCAAAGGATCCAAAAACCTATCTCGATTGAGATGAATATCAGCCCTTCAATTGAGGAAGTATTGTAGAAAGGGATGTGCACTATATGCAATACAGGTTGGAATGGAGTTAAGAGATGACAAACCAAACCTCGAGACCACCCCACACTAAAGAATATAGGGTATGTTTCCGGAAGAGGTACGGGTCTACCTCCAAGAAGGGACATTTACTTCTCGATAGAGACACACCGAGGGGCTTGGAATACTGATGTCTAGGACACCCTATAGAATAATGAGCACACGAGCTAGTTGAGCTTAAACTACAACTAAAGAAATGATGGACAAAGTCTATATCCAACCAATTGTGTCCCCATGGGGAGCACCGATTACGTTTGTGAAGAAGAAGATGGTACCCTCGAATGTGCATAGATTATAGACAGCTCAATAAGGTAGCCATAAATAACAAATTGCCCACTGCAGTTGATGAATTGTTCATCCAATTGGGAGGTGCTTCCATCTTCTCAAAGATTGACTTGAATCTGAGATACCATCAAGAGTCCAAAATCCAAAGAAGGCGAAGACATCCACAAAAATGCCTTCAAGGCGAGATATGGTCACTATGAGTTTATGCTAGTACCATTTTAGTTGACAAATGCCCCTGCCACTTTTATACGCTTGATGAACAGTAGTAACAAATGGAATTCTTAGACAAATTTATGCTTGGTTTTATTGTGATGTGGTACTCAGAATAGAAGGGAACATGAGGAACATCTTAGACTTGTGCTTCAAGTGCTAAAGAACATCAACTCTATGCAAATTTTAGCAAGTCTGACTTTTTCCAAAGAAAATACATTGGGCCATGTCATATCTGAGAGGGAGTAGTATATACCTAACAAGATCAGGTCTATCATGGAGTGGCCTACCCCAAAGGACATTTGGTCTCCAATGAGGATCCTTTATGGGCTTGGCGAGGATACTATAGGAGATTTATAAAGGATTCTCAAGATTGGTTGTCCAATCGGTGCCCTCGAAGAAGGGATTCAAATTCCTTTGGACCCCAAAATGAGAAGAAATATTTCAATCCCTAAAATCTCATTAGCACCCATGTTGAAGATTGTCGATCCCAAAGTTGACTTCCCTAGTGTGCAGTCTGTAAGGAGGGCTTGGAGGAGTCCTTATGCAGGAGGAAGTGTAGTCTACTATAGTCAAAATTAAATGACATGAAGTCAACTATGTGACCCATGATCTAGAGCCCCAGCCACCATAGTGCCTTAAAAATGTGGAGGCATTACCTCTGGGAAGGAAATTCGTACTCATGACAAACCATTTGTGGATCGCGATATCTATTTGACCAACCAAAGCTCAATGCCGGACAATGGGTGGATGGCCCTCCTTGAAATGAGTTTGATTTTAAATCAAACATGTTAAAGGAAAGGAAAATAAGGTGGTTGATGCCTTAGCAGAAGTATGAAAATGATTCACCCTAAGCGGTGGTGAGAAACTGCGAGATGAATGTCAAAGAAAGAATCAGGAATGCACAAAAAACAGACACATTCTTCAAGACCATGAACTTGTGCAGGAAAAGAACCCACGGGGGATGATAAAAGTATGAAGGATTTTCCAGATGATAGATGGAGATTACGCTAACCTCTGAGAAATAGACTATATGTTCCCATATTGTGACGACTTGAAGAGGTTCATAATGGATGAACTACATAAAATACCATATACTAGTCATACGGGATGTCAGAGATGGTCTGGCCACTAGAAACAATTCTATTAGCCTAGGTTAAAGAAAGACATAGCTAACTATTTAGCTAAGTACCTAGAATGCCAACGGGTTAAAAGTAGAACAACGGCACCCGGCGGGGATTATTACAACCTGTATCAATCTTGGAATGGAAATGGGAAGCCATTTCCATGGGGACCTCATCACCGGATTACCAACCTTCAACAACGAATGGCGCCATCATGGTAGTGGTGGATAAATTGAGCAATTCCACCCATTTTATCCCCATCAAATTGACGTGCAAGGCAATAGATATCGCCAGCCTATTCATGAAGGAGATATTGGACTACATGGTATGCCCTAGATCATGTAAAGCCAGAGACATGAAATTTACTTGCAACTTTTGGAAATCCTTAATGGTTGGTCTTGAGACAAATATTTTTAGCACGACCTATCATCCATAAACCGATGGACAGATGGAAAAGAGTGAACCGATATTATATACAAAGACATGCTAAGAATTCATGTAATGCACCAACCTAAAAGTGGGAGAATTACGCCCGCGGGTGGAATTTGCTTACCAGCCGCGTACTAAGAATCCCACGAATATGAGTCCCTTTAAAGTCCTCTATGGTAGACGTGCAACACTCCAGTCAGTTGAAGTAACCCGATGCTTGAAATTACTATTGGAATCGACATTTTGAAAGAAATGGAATAACAAGTGATTGAGGATAAAACAAAATCTAAAGGTCACTTGAATAGAGATAAAAAGTTCACGTCGACCAAAGAGAACTCCAGAAGAGAATTCCAGACCGGGGGTCATGTATATCGAGTTAGGCAGAAAGATTTCCACGAGGGATGGGAGCTTGTGCAAAAGTTAGCCTGTAGTTTTGGACCCTTTGAAATCTTAGATTTAGTGGGACTTGTAGCCTATAGTATAGCACTTCCTCCCACACGGTAAAAGCATAATGTTTTCCATGTTCATTATTGAAGGAATATGTACACAATTATAATAATCATATAATTATTTGGTCTATAATCTGGTGGAGCCAGAGGGATAATTTCTGCGAGAACCTCAATGCATACTAGAAAAAAAAAGGAAACCCCACTCAAGAACAAAACAATTGCACACGGGTCAAAGGTCGGTGGAAACATTTAAGCCCCAGATAGGGGCTACGCTAGAATGGAAGATGCCATGGAAACAAGCACCAATTTTGTTTATTGTTGTAAATACCGCATCATATTGATAGATAGAGCATTGAGGAAGATGTTCCTTTAAGGGGGAGGAATTGTAACACCACTGTTTCCCGAGTACGTAAAAACTATATTGTCCAAGAACTATGGCAAACTCAAAGAGGTGAATGTTTGATTTGATGGACCTTTGTATAAAAGGTTGATATGAATGTAAGTATGTTATGAATATTTACATTTGCATGACTATTGGGAGGATGTGCTAAAAGAGACCCGCGATGTCTACTGAGAAGTGGTGGAAGGAACTGAAATGGTTGCGTTAACTTCCACCGAGCCAGTGCCGTACTAGTTTTTTACTTTCTCAAAGACCAAAGCAGCTCTTTGACCCTAGAATGGATTTCTCATCAGATTGGTAGGTGGGAGGCTCTCAAGAGGGTATGAGGATGGGGTGAAGCATGCATCCATTAAAATCTCAGAACCTAACCACTGAGATGGAAATTAGGTACCACATGCACCGTCTTAGAGAAAAGGCAAGCGAGGAAGTGTGGTAAGGGGAGAGGAAAGAACACGCGCGACAAGGATCGCAGAAGAAAAAATGGAAGGAACTCTGGAGATACAAAGAGTGAGTGATAGCAGATAAGAAAGAGAGTAACCTTCGTCCTTGACTTCCGTTGAGATGTAAGTGGGAGACCGAATCTCAAAGCATCATGGTCTGAGCTCGAGGGTGGTGGCTAGTGGTAAATCCATATGGAGTCATTGAGCCTATGGTTGGGTGAAGCAGGCACGCCCCTCTCGTGATTTACATCACACTGGTGTTTTCGTAAAGTGTTATGTCTTGTATTTTTGAATTGAATATCCTTGAACACATGCTCACATGCTTATCACGCTCATAAATGGTTTACGGTAAACGGGATTGTGAGCAATAAAATAAAACAAATCTTGAGAAAAAAAGAAACGAGAGACACACACAATTACAAGAGACCTGATTTATGTGGTTCACCCGATTAGACTCGATCCACGGAGAAATTGCGGGTCCTTCCTTTGTTATTATCCGGCAAATGGAGGGATACAACCTACGACAAAACTGTAGCTTCCTCTTCTTTCTCTCCACGGTCTCTCTCTCACCGAATACAATATTCACCCTCGCCATAGCCGCAATACATTTCCCTCATAAAGAGGGTTGCCTTCTGGGGCAAAAACCCTACTTATAACCTCTAGTTTGAATCTAGCGACCTTATAATGAATGGTCCATATTTACTTTGAAATTACAATATACTTTTATGAGACAAATTTTGCCAGGGGCTTAAGGTCCCAGACCCCCCAAGGGGAACAACGCCCTGAGACCCACGGAACCTTCTGGAGGAATTGCACTCCCAGCATTAGGAAGGAAGTGGCCCACATACTTAAAGGGTGTAAATACTTCATGGGGGTATAAAAACATGGGTAAAACAAGGGACCTCTGAATTGGGAAGATAATCGGGCTCCACAGCCAACAATCTCCCTCTTGGAGACCCCAGTCTCCAGCAACTCCAGCTCTTTGCATATCTTTGGATGAACCTTAGACACAGCAAAATTTATCATCTTCATCTTCAATCTTGAGAAGACCCATTTGAAGCGAGCAAGAACTCGGTTTCTCCCTAGTTACTCCTTTGTTAACATGTCTGCGGGATTACGGCTAGTGTGTATCTTTCGAGCTTCAATTGTCCATCTTACAAAGCGGATCGTATGAAGTGGTACCTCAGCTGGCCTTAATATAGTCTTGAATGAAGAAGGTTTGAGTTCTTTGCAAAGGTGGAATGGCACTCATTTGTCACGGTACAACTTCTTTGTTCTCCTGCTTCTTTCCCAATTGTTCCATAAACCTTTGTAACCAAATCATTTGTTTACTACCCTCTGTAGCAGCAACATATTTTGTCTCTGTTGTTGAGGGTGCAACAACCTTTTAGGTTGAAATCCAACTCTTGTTGTTCCACCTATGATAAAAACATACCTGTGGTGCTCCTCCTGGCGTACATCACTTGCCATATCTGAATCAAACATATCCACAGCAGAAAAGTGTGCGAACCTCCAAAACATAATGCATGTGTGGTATTACCTCTCTATTTTGTGAGAATCCACTTTCTTGCTTCCCAATGTTCTTTACCTTTATTGTTCATATACCTTCTCACAACTCCCATTGCATGTGCAATATTATAGGTCTTGTGCAAACCATTGCATACATCAGTACCAAGCTGTGATGAATATGGGACCACAGTTATGTATTCTATCCCTCTTGTGTCTTGGGACACATTTCCTTAATTAATTTGAAATGGTTGTCCAAAAATGTACTAACTGGTTTTTCATTACGCATTCTAAACCTCTCCACCTTCTTTGTGTACTCACCACGAGACAATGTGGAGTTTAAGTTTTCATGTCTCTTGTTGGAAATTCTCATACCAAGGATTTTCTTTCGCATTTTAAATCCTTCATCGCAAATGGAGTGGCTAATTTCTTCTTGAGCACATTTATATCTACATGTTAGACCACCCAACAAGCATGTCATCTACATTACCAATAGCAAGATGCGTAGCTTCCATTTTCTATCCTTTTAAAAATAAACACGGTGATCGAGATGACATCTACTATAACCGGTTTTTTGTCATAGAAGCACACGTCCAGCAGAGCTTCAAATACCACTTCCTTGGACTTGCTTTAGGCCATACAAGCTCTTCTTCAACACGCATACCAAATATTTCTTCCCTTTGACCTCATACACCCACCGTAGGCTGCATATAAATCTCTTCCTCAAATCCCCATGGAAAAGTTGTTTTTACATCCTAGCTGTTCAAGATGCAAATCTTCTCGCCACGGACTTAAAAATAGTCCCTAATTAGAGTCATTTTAGCTGCTTGGAGGAAAATATTTCATCAAAATCTATACCTTTCTTTTATTGCAAACCCCTTTACAACAAGTCTAGCCTTACACCACTTTTCTCCTCCATCTTCTTCCTTCAACTTGTAAGCCCATTTGTTCTGCAATTCTCTTTCCCTTGAACTGAACCAATTCCAAAGTCTGGTTATTTTCCAAAGGAATCCATTTCTCTTTTATGCCTTGCTCCACTTCTTTTGGTGTCTACGCATTTGCCTCTTCATAACGATGCGGTTCACGGGAATGGGTCAAACAATAAATAATATAATGAAGGGAGGTATCGTTCGGAGTTATGCCAACACAGTAGATCTTCTAACAACACTTGGGTGTTTGAGATTTTTCGCGCTTATTTTGTTGTACATTTTGATTTTCGAGGGTTCCTTTGGAATTTCCTTTTCAGTGATCTCATCAAGTAGCGTGTATTCTTGTTTTTACGTTTCCTGTTTCTTTCCACACTTGGCGGTCTTTGTACATGACCTTCTCATTGAATATGACATCTCTACTCTCTGATTTGTTATTTTCATAATCCCATAGCGATAACCAAAATCATTAACACCATATCAATAGAAATTTACATTTCTTGGATTTTACCTCAGCTTTGTTCTATTTTCTTTAAAAATATGGACAAATGATTCTGTGCCGAAAGTTTCAAAAGATAGTTTTACCTTTTCCTGTCAGACTCTCCCTCTAGAATTTTACCGTCAAAGGCAGAAGGTCCTCAAGTAAGCAGTGATTATCTCGTTATCACATGGCAAATGGGGCAAACTAGCATGCAATCTCTTACTCCTTTCACGCTCCTTGATTGTCTTGTTCATCCTTTACGACACACCATTTTCACAGTGGTGTTCTTGGGCAATCTTCTCTCACGAATCCCATGGTATGAACGTGTCATAAAACTCCTTGCTTTCAGGTATTCACCTCCATTATCTATTTTGAGACACTTCAAACTTTTTCTGTCTCATTCTCAATAAAAGCTTTATATTTCTTAAAAGTATAAAAGAAACATGATTTTTGTGGTCTGACCCAAGTTTTCTAGTTGCATCATCATCAGAAATAACATAATAATGAGAGCCACCAAGAGATGATTTTCAAGTTGGTCCCCATACATGCGTATGCACAAGCTCTAACCTTTCATTTCTTCTTTTTCTTTTTCCGACTCTCTGAGAAATCGACTCTCTTTTGTTTTCCATAAACCTGATACTCCTGAGAAGTCCAAATCGAATTTGTTTAAAGATCGGCAACAAAATTTCTTTTGTGGAAGAATGCGCCACCTTCTCACTCATGTGTCCAAACATATGATGCCATGGTGTTGTATCCCACTCTGTAGAAGCTAAAGATATAGAGAGTCGGTAAGTACCAATACATAGATACAAATGTACCTACCTTCTCTCCTTTAAATTTATCTGTGATCCTTTGATGACCTTCCCGCGTCTTGTTGGCAGGCAATATGGATATACAACCTTCACTTGCCAAAGCGCCTATTGAAATCAGATTTTCGTCGGAACATGTTTACCTCTTTCAACAACCATTGGTTTCCATTTAGTTGCTTTTATTTTTACATTTCCCATTCCAACTTAATTTTGCATGGTCTATTATCGCCCAATTGAACCTGTCCAAAATCATCTTGAAAATAATCTAGAAATGTTTCCTATCGGTGTGGCATGAAATGAAGCTCTGAATCTACTAACCAAGATTCAAAAATATTATCTGAGAAGAATCAAGCATCTTGTAACACATCTGTTACATTTGCTTCTGATTTCTCTCTAACATCCATCTCTTTGTTTCTTTGGAGCTCTGGGTCTTTCTTCGGATGTCCTTTCTTCCCACAATTCCAACCTCTATCTTTCAAGTCTGGATTTGGATGCGCCCTTCCTAGAATTTCCTTGAACTGCTGGAGCCCTTTCCTCTATCCTTTTGTCTTCCCTACTCTCATGTTCAATGAATTTCTGATGTTTCTGTTATTAGCTTTTCCATTTGCATTCCTCACTAAGGATAACACCAACAACATCATCAAATTTTAAAATGTTTGAACCGAGGTGAGTTACTTACATCCATGACCAAGCCATTTCCATCTTTCTGGCAATGAGACACAAGATTAGAAGAGCCTAACCTCATCATCAAAGTCCACTTTTACGAACTTAGTTGATTAGTAACCCATTAAATTCATTTAAAATGATCTTGCAACAGACCCACCTTCTGACATCTTCATGATAAATAATCTCTTCATTAGAAATGCCTTATTCGATGCCAAAGGGTTTTCATACAATTTGGCTGAATTAAATCCATCAAATCCTTAGTTGTCTTTTCTTTGAAATATTGAAAGCCACTTAGATCTTTGCCGGTTCCGGTAGGTATTGTCCCTAGAGCCTTTTTGTCAAGAATATCCAATTCTTCGTCCTTCATGGCGGCTGGCTTCTTTGCTACTCCACTTTCAATGGTAGGAATAGATCCTTGATATAAATAATCTTCCATCATCTTCAATAGCTGGTAGTTTTGGCTGTTAAATTTCGACCCTAAACTTTCCATCTTAGACATTGCTCCCTCGAAGACCATGAACCCTCTCTTTTCTTGCGGTTACCTTAAATACGATACAGGTTGTTTAGAAAATGGGACGTAGACGTAAAATCTAAAACAAATGCAGAAACAAAACCACGGAAGACACCTGATACAAGAGAACCGCAGTTATGTGGGACTGATTAATGAACTCGTCCACGGAGAAATTACCCAGGTCAACTTCTTTATTATCCGGCAAATGAGAGGGATACACAACCCTCTGACAAAACCGTTGTAACTTCCTCTTCTTTCTCCTCGATCTCTCTCGAATACAATATTCACCCTCAACATAGCGCAATACATTTTCCTCATAAAGAGGGTTTCCTTATAGGGCAGAAACCCTAACATAATCTCTCTACCATTAGATCTGCGACCTTATAATGAATGGTCCATGGTACAATGAAATTACAATGCTCTTTTATAAGGCAATTTTTTGCTTGGGAAGCCGTGAATCTATGAGGGACACTGCGCTTGCCCCTGAACCCCAGGACCTTCGCGGAGGTACTTCTACTCCGTGGAAGAGTGTACATACTTACGGGGTGTAAATGCTTCATGGGGTATAAACATGGCATACTTCTGGGGTGTAAATACTTCATGGGGTATAAACATGGCTAAAAGCAAGGACCTCTGAATCAGGAAGATAATCAGGCTCCACAACCAATAGTTTCTATATAAAAGAGTCTGCCTTGTGTTTTGATTGGAAATAATGGATGCATGCTTATACTTATATGACCATAATCGGTTTATGTATAGAATGAATTAGTTCAAAATACGAGTTCGTTCCCTTGAGATTTCTCCCATCTACTTGACTCACGCTATGTCCTAGTTTGATTTCCCGAAGGCACCTCTTCCCAGGAAGTTTCCTCACATTCTAGAGCCGGAGTGAGTTCCTTGAAAAGACTACCATTATAGTAAACCCACGAGTTTACTTTACCCCTGTCACAGAGTCATAGCTCGGTGAATCAGGAAGGCTTTTCAATCAGGTCACCAAGCCTAGGGATAATTACCTAAGAACCCTCTGAAGGTCCAGATGACCTGGGTCTGGAAACCTTGTACAAGAAAGATTAGTTCTCTCAGGTTTCGAAGTCGTGGGAGTTCAAAGCCCCGAGAGGTTGAATCTCGTGATTCAATCTCAGAAAGGATAGCGAGTCCCATTTATCGAAAGAGAATACCCCATCGTTCGATAGACAAACGGTCAAAATCCTTTCATAAATACCCCAAATTTGTCAAGACCGATGGATCTAGAGGAGGAGTGCAGGCGTTAATACATCGACCCCTTTAGCCTTCGCAAGTAGCGATGGGATCCAGGACCATAGATCCAAGGATCTGTCGAAGCTCTATGGACCGTTGGATCAGGGGAGGCTCATAGTCGTTAATCTCATACATAAATTTCCTTATCGGGAATTCAAGGATCGGAGTTTCGAAAGGTAAGGAAACTCTCTACTGTGGATTTTTTCTAGTCATGAAATCCCAGTATACGAAACCCCGAATCGGTTTAGTGTGAATAGGTTTTGGCGTTTCGGCACCCAGGAAACCAAAGGGTAAGACCCCTCATTTTCGCCAGTCGTGAAATCCCGGTATACGAAACCCCGAATCGGCTTAGCATGAATAGGTTTCGGCGTTTTAGCACCTGAGAAAACAGAGGGTAAGACCCCTTGTTTTCATCAGTTGTGAAATCCTGGCATATGAAACCCCAAATCGATTTAGCGTGAATAGGTTTCGACGTTTCGGCACCTGGGAAACCAAAGGGTAAGACCCCTCGTTTTCGCCAGTCACAAAATCCCAGTATACGAAACCCTGAATCGGTTTAGCATGAATAGGTTTCGATGTTTCAGCACCTAGGAAACTAAAGGGTAAGAGCCCTCGTTTTCGCTAGTCGCAAAATCCCAGTATACGAAACCCCGAATCGATTTAGCGTGAATAGGTTTTAGTGTTTCGGCACCCAGGAAACCAAAGGGTAAGACCCCTCGCTTTCGCCAGTCGTGAAATCCCGGTATACAAAACCCCAAATCGGTTTAGTGTGAATAGGTTTCGGCGTTTCGGCACCCGGGAAATCAAAGGGAAAGACCCCTCATTTTCGCAAGTCGCGAAATCCCAGTACCCGAAACCCCAACGCGCTCTGTGGATGAGTCCTAGGTCACTGGATAGGGTCTTGTGGTAGGAAGGAGGAGTCCCGAAAGAATCTGGAACATCCATTTGTAGGGGATGCATGGTGAAGATCTAAAGTCATCGAGGTTCTGGACACCAGAGGAATAGGAGTGAAGACCTCGCCAGAAATCCCGAAAGGTATAACGTCAGGATTTAATCCAGGCCGTTGATCAAGTCAATGATCTGGACTGTAGATCCAGATGATACCAGGCTTTTGAGTTCTATGGATTCAAAAGGGAAAGGAGGAACACTTGGATCGTGATTCCTCGAATCGCGAAACCCCTAAAACATTTAGAGGAATAGCACCAGGTCATAGGACCATTCATATGAAAAGCGACCCAAGGGAGGAGCTAAGGATCTGTTAGACCCTTTCGGGTTTCGACATTTTGAAAGACAGAGAACAGGGGAACGCTTGCATCAAGATTCCCTGAATCGCGAAAGCCGAAAGTGCCTTTTTGGTAAGGCCTGTGGTCATAGCCAACGATTACATGGAGGAGGATAAAGGAAGGGATGGTCTGCGCTAGGCTCCATAGAAATTAGGGATTCTGTCCCTTGAAGAAAAGACAAAAAGAAAAAGAAAATGTTAGTTGTTGTAGTGGGTGTGTGACAACTAAGCATCCATAACCATAGCCTTAACCACATACCAATTTCTATCTCCACGATGTAACTTTCAAACCCATAAACTTGTCGCTAAACCTTTATCGCAAATCGACGAACGTCTTTTAATCAAATGATGAGCGGACGGTAGGCATTAGTCCTAGATTGGACTCACAATCTTTGTTTATAGGGGTTGATAGTAGTTTATCAAACCACTTATGTGGATGTTGGAATGAACAAAATCATGAACACGTATTCAAAAACGTATCCACAATTCCATCTCCGAGGGATCTTAAAATATTAAATTTCAATTTGTTTTGATAGTGGATTCCTCCTCAACCAATGGATCGCTCCATAGATTGACGTTTAGATTTCCTTGGTACACATTTAATTCAATAAATAGTATTTCAAGCTTAGATCCATTATTCAGTGAATGAGAGATAAGGATCGTTGATCCTATCGTGAACAACAATCATTATAACGAGTTGATATTGCATGGAATGGTTGGATCACTACTCTAATGGATTCAATACTGAAACCTCTTTTGTGCTCCGAGCTAAGTCCAAGACCTGTAGTTGGCCAAACAAAGAAAATATGAGACAATAAGAGATTGTGAAACTTAAATCATACTTGAGATATTTTAACTCAAAATCTAGGGCTCAATTGGCCTGGTCCAAATACACCCTACAATCTTCTATTTGTTTTCCAATTCTCACACTCACATAGATAGAAATTCTTATTCAAACCATGAATTACATTTAATTAACTCTACGATTTTGAAGTTTACATAGTCTTCAGGAATCTTCACTGCATAATCTCAATCCACCTTCACATACACCCAAATCTAACCTCTAAACTATGGAAGATCATAATACAAATAGCTCCAAGATCTCCTCGATAATATAACAACCCAATCCCCAGACAAACTCCTACAAGTCCTCATTTACTAATTTAATAAAACAAACCAAATCCTATACTAACAAACAAATATCTTTGACTGCCTTCTAGAGTCATTGAGAATTTATTACAAACAAAAATTTAGAATTATGGGGACCAACCCCCTTTGGTAAATAGAATGACCTCTAGGTCAAATTGATGAAATTCCTTGGTCAGATGCTCCTACATCAAACTCCTGGGGAAGAAAATAAATCTTCAACAATTCTTCAGGGTCTATATTGTACCTGGAGATCTTTGTTTTTGCCACCCAAGTTGCATATTAT
Organism: Picea sitchensis; assembly: GCA_010110895.2. Taxonomy (NCBI): domain Eukaryota; kingdom Viridiplantae; phylum Streptophyta; class Pinopsida; order Pinales; family Pinaceae; genus Picea; species Picea sitchensis. The sequence continues at coordinate 13,508 of SNQJ01S0054927.1, read as the reverse complement.
AATGGATGATGTTTCCACTTAACCAGATATTGAAAATAATCCTTTCCCCTAGTTCTCCTTGAGACTCTTTTGTCCAGAATTGCCTCAATTTGTTGTTTCATTTTCTTAGGCAATTGTTCCTCCCATTCTACAATCTAATAAACATCACTTGCAGTCACATCTTCTAGAATAATGTCTATGTTTTTTTAAGGTTACGGGTCTGATATGTTAAAAGTTGGAGAGATTCCAATAACAGGGGGAAATTCCACTTCATATGAATTTGCGAAAAACTTTCTAAGTATTCTACAGAGCCCAATTTTCTTCAATTTCATTTTTTTATAAGTCCTTGTAGGAAATATCTCTTTCCTTATATATTCCATTACTAAATCCCCAACTTGAAAGTTCATTTATCTCTTTTTCAAATCAGCACCTTGTTTGTATTTACCAACACTTTCTTGAATCTTTTTCTTCGCATTCTCTTGCAGCTCTTGTATGCTTGTTGCAAAGTTTTCACCATACACACTTTTGGATTCTTTTTTTCCCAAATTTTTGAGTCCATATACTCCCCTTGGATGCATTCCATGCACAGTATGGAATGGGCTCATTCCAGTGCTCTTGTTTGGTGAGTCATTGTAGGTAAATTCAACTTGAGCAAGTGCCAAATCCCACTATTTTTTATTATCATAAACAAGGATCCTCAATGTGTTTCCCAAGCTCATATTCACCACATTTGTTTGCCCATGAGTTTGAGGATGATAGGTTGAGCTAAAACTGAGATTTGTACTCAGATTCTTCCATATATTTCTCCAAAAGTGACCAACAAATTTAGTGTCTTTGTCCAAGACAATGCTCATGGGTAGACCATGTAACCTTACTATTTTTGGAAAAAACAAATTGGCAATGTTAGTTGCATCACTAGTATTTCTACAAGAAATAAAATGAGACATTTTTGAAAACCTATCTACCACCACATAAATAGAATCATTTCCCCTATGGGTCTTGGGTAACCCCAAAACAAATTCCATACTAATGGAATCCCGAGGCCTATTTGGCATGGACAGTGTTTGGTACAGTCCTGTATTTTGACTCCTTCATTTTGCATGTTGGCATATCCTGCATTTTCCAACAAACCTCTTCACATCATTCTGCATCCCTGGCCAAAAATAGAAAGCATTTACCTGTGAATATGTTTTGTCTTGTCCAAAGTGCCCTGAGAATCCTCCATTGTGTTTCTCCTTAATCAAATTTCCCCTCATTGAAAATCTAGGAATTCATAGTTTATTGTTCTTGAACAACAAGCCTTATTGCATCATGTAGTCTAGCCATTGTCTTCTATTGCTATCAATAGGATTTTGACAATTTGTATATATATCTTTAAAATCTGCATCTTCCTTATATATAACAAACAATTCATCAAATCCTAAAGTGTCAACCTTAAACTCTTGCAAAATTAAATTCACCCTACTGAGAGCATCAACAACTTTATTAAATTTTCCACTTGTATGCTTGATCACAAAGGTAAAACTTTGCAGAAATTTTACCCACTTTTCATGCCTTTGGTGTAGCTTAGGTTGGCTGCTTATAAGCTGTAATGCATGATTGTCAGAATATAGCACAAATTCCTCGGGCATTAAATAATGTCTCCACTTCTTAAGTGCTTGCACAATGGCATACAATTATTTGTCATATGATGAATATTTATGTTTTTCTTCATTCAACATCTCACTGAAATATGTTATAGGCTTTTGTTCTTGGCTCAATACAACCCCTATTGTTGTCCCACTAGCAACAATTTCTACTTGGAAAGTTTTGTCAAATCTTGGTAAGGCCAAAACAAGCTTTTCAGTGATATTCCTTTTCAGAAAATTAAAATTTATGTTTATTGCCCCTGTCCATTTAAATGGTTGCCTACTCTCTTTTATAGTCTCTACTATAGGTGCACAAATCTGACTAAAATTCTTAATAAATTTTCTGTAAAATCTTGCAAGGCCATGAAAGCTCCTTACCTCAAATACATTCCTTGGAGTTGGCCAATTCAAAATTGCTTGCACCTTCTCTAGATCCATTTTCATCCATTCTTCTAAAACTACAATTCCCAAATAGATTAGCTATGTCTTCATGAAGTTGCACTTCTTCAATTTTATCATAAATTTCTCTTTTTGCAGGGTACTTAAGACCATCTTAAGGTTCCTCAAATGTTCTTTTTTTCTCTAACTATAAATCATAATGTCATCAAGATATATTATCACAAATTTCCCATTGTATTCCTTCAAGACTTCATTCATTAACATCATAAATGTTCTTGGTGCATTTGTGAGCCCAAAGGGAATCACCAACCATTCATACAATCCATTATTAGTTTTAAATGTAGTCTTCCATTCATCCCCCTCTCTAATTCTTATTTGATGGTAACCACTCTTCAAGTCAATTTTTGAAAAATACTTTGACCCACACAAACAATCCATCAAAACATCTATGTGAGGCAATGGAAATATGTACCTGATAGTAATCATGTTGATTGCCCTGGAATCAGTACACATGCGCCATCCACCATCCTTCTTTGACTGAGAATTGTTGGCACTGCACATGGACTCAATATTTCCTTCACCAAACCTTTATCCAACAATTCTTGCACATGTTTCTTGATTTCTTCATTCTCTTGGGGAGTTAGTCTATAGGTTTCCTTATTAGGAAAAATTGCACCACGTATCAAGTCAATTTGGTGACTGATACTTCTCACGGGAGGTAAATCATTTGGTAATTCATCCACAATGATATCAACAAATTTATCAAGCATAATTTTAATTTCAGCAGGCATATTATCTAAATTTGTAGAAGTCAATATTACCCTTGGTTTACCAATGAGGGAAAAATGTACCTCATACTTATTCTTGACTTCTTGCAGCAATTATTTCCCGCTCATTAGAAAAATACTAGGCACAGGGTCCTCTTTAGTTACTTCATCCTTCAGGGTTAGAAAAACATGCTTCTTCCCATCCTTCTCTAGGGAGTAAGTGTTTTTCCTTCCATCATGAATAGCTTTCCTGTCATACTGCCATGAAATTCCTAAAGGAATATGGAAGACATACATGGACATTATGTCACATAACACCACATAATTATAACTATCGATCTGCATCTCTACCTTGCATTGCTCATTCACCAAGAGTTGATGTCCTTTTTGCATCCAGGAGACGCCTTGTAGGGAGTGGGATGTTCCATCTTATTCAATCCCAACTTCTCTACCATCTAAATGGAGACAAAATTATTTGTACTCCCACTGTCAATTATCACTTTACAACACTTTCCCTTTGACTTTCACATAGTCCTGAACAGACGCTTCCTTTGTGTTGGTTCATGTACTTATTTTTCTTCCTTCACCAAAAATATTTTCATCATCAAGGACTCCCCTGCCTCAACAGGTTCTTCTCTTTCCACTATTTTATCTAGATCTTCTCTAGCTTCTACAACATTATCACTCCTTTGAGTTGTTGATTTATTCCTTGGACAATCCCAAGACATATGTCCAACTTCTCCACATGTAGCACCTGATTTATCTGTGTCTACCTCTTCCTTTGAAACTGAATCTCATTCCTCTAGACTCCCCTCTCTGTGGTGATTAACTGATGGAACTTTCTGCTTAATTTTTGGAGGTCTGAATATTAGAATGAAATATATGTGCTCATTTTTCCATAGACAATATAGCAATATTGTCACCCAACCATAGGAACGAAGGCCACCCCTGAGGACCTTAACCTTGACAGACATTATAATTATGGTAGCAGACCAATAGCCAACCAAGGCTAGTGCACCTTTCTCCAAGGGTAGTGCACCAAGAAAGAATAAGCATAAACCAAGCAGAAAGCCCAAACCATAACCAAGAGACCAAGTCCAACCAAAATCCAAAATCTCAGTTGCAGTTGCACTCCCTCTCCAAACTTGTGCATGACTATTCGTATGCATTTGTGAGTGAGTGAGTGTCAAATGATCTCTAGCGCCCTCTATTTATACTGCTCTATATCACTTGACTGAGCCAACTTCTCTTTCTGAAGGCTAATAACTCAATATTAAATATTCTCTTGAGTTGACTTGTCTTCTAGGGTTATTATCCAACGTTTTAGGGTTTCTCTTGCTTCCCATAATATTCCAGTCTCGTCAAAGGTTACATGTAGAGGTTAATACCTCTCACAACTACCATAATATCAACACTCCCTCCTAGTTAGGGAGGTATGAAAAGAAATGGTATTGAGCACAAACAGACCATTCAATCAGTAGCATCATCATAGCCACACAGGATATCTCATGATCATTTAGATCAACTCACGAGTAACATCATTACTATCAATATCATATGATAGCATCAACTACATGATCTCTCGAAGCCATAGTCCATCTGAGTAATCAGGCATGATGTTGAATAAGTCACTCACTCCACATATTGATGCAAGGATGATTCTTCTAATCCGTACATATGTCCTAGAAGAAGGAATGTCCCAACAGATGTTGAAAGCTCTGCAATGGGCTACAAAGACCATTCCTACAACAATGTCAGTCTAGGACTATTTTCTAATCGATTCATTTGTACCATAAATATTTGTCTCTACCTTAGAAAATATTGGTCCTGAACCATTTTCCTAATCGAGCCACAATTTGTGCCTTAAGAAAATACCAGTCCATGATATGTTAACAAACCATCAACCTGGACCATTCTTCACAGAGAGAATTCTTATCCACCAGCTATCTATTCTGTCTGGACCATTCTCTGCCTAGAGAATGTCTATCCACCAACACACTAACTATCCATCTAGATGGAAATCAACTCCAACAATAGTGGTAGTCTCCATAGCACTCAGATAGTAGAATATTGTTGCTATAATGTCATCCAATCAAGCAAAACTGTGTCTATCCATAGTAGTATACAACTACTATCCAATGGTACACAACCACTCCTAGTAGCACCCTGCTACTAACCATTGACACATACTCACTACCAGTGGATCACATCCACCACAGTATCATAAAACTATTGTCCAGAGACATATAGTCTCCACAACAATCATATCATCTAATATCAACATGCATAAACAATATCATGATACAAACTGAGTCATTTAGGCCATTCTTCCACTCACATATGTGAGAAATGGAAGAGAATATGCCCTCAGAAAGTAAAACATCAGCCATGGGATATCTAGACTATTCTTCCCAAGCATAGAAGAATAATTGTCCCTGGTTTTTTAGCATGGACCATTCACCTAACTGGGCCATTCCTTCAACACTAATCATAGTCCAACCTGAAATCTTCCCTAGGGAATTCTTGTCCCTGATTACTGAAACTGGACCATTCACCTAACTGGGCCATTCCTCTAGCACTAATCACAGTGCAACCTGGAAAGAATTAGTATACCCTAAGGAATGATTGTCCAGACCATTTCCTATGGAAATGATTGTCCTGCACCAACCTCCAAAATGAACCATTCTTCGAAACTGCTCACAATTGTGAACTTCGAAAGAATGACTGCCCAGTGAGGCATACCATTCTACTTGACCACTACTCAGAGTGACTGCCAAGAAGAATGATTTTCCTAGGCCATTCCCCCACACTAGCCATAGGGGGAATCGTTGTTTATGGTACATCAACAATCTATCAGAGCATTTTCATTAAGAAAATGATTGTCTGATCTGGACCATTTTCCGAACTGGAAAATGACTATCTCTCATAAATATCGAACCACTTTTCGGACTGGAAAGGAACTGCGCCCAACCTGGACCATTTTCCGAACTGGAAAATGACTTTCCATAAATCAATAACATATCATTGCTCCCTCCCAACCATGGAGTAATCACTTCCTTTTTCAATAAGGAAGTCATCTCCACGAGCCCCAGCTTGTCCCTTAAGTACACAAACTTTTCATCTTTGATAGAGGCTTTACCAAAATATCTACTATATGCTCATTTGTGGAGATATACTGGAGAACCACTTCTACCCTCTGGACTTTATCACAAATAATATTATACTTTATCTCAATGTGCTTCGACCTACCATGGAACACCGGGTTCTATGAAATCTTCACATAGCTCTGATCATCATAATATTTCACGGTCGAATTCAGCACCTGATCAAACAGTTCAGAAACCAACTTACAGATCCACACTACTTTTGTACAAGCATCACAAGCTGCAATATACTATGCTTCTGTAGTTCTGAGTGAAACAGGCTTTTGTTTTCTGCAGCCCATGAAATCATGGAAAAGCTCAAACTGAAACATATCCATGTATCACTTCTCCTGTCATCTACACTCCCTACCCAATCTGAATTGATAAATCCATGCGCCTGTATATCATAACTCAAGCGTCCCAAAAGGAAAATATCTGGTTGAGTATTCTCCAAATACATTAACGATCCAATCAATTGTCAATACAGAAACGGGTCTACTAGATCATAGTCTCTCAACTTCTTCATATATGTCATCATGGGAGTTTTCCATGGATTTGCAATCCATCATCCTAGACTTCTGAAGAACCATTTCAATATACTTCCTCTGTCATAGGAAGTTTTCACCATGCTTATGTTGTACATGAGAGGCTATGCACCAAGTTTTCTTGAATCCATACAAGGTATTCTTCCATCTGCATACAAGGGTCTCTTTCTAGTATACCTCAAAACCTTGAGGTTTCTCTACATACGCTTCTTCTTCAATTACTCTGTTGAGAAGAACATTATTTACATTCATCTGACGTAAACTCTAACCCATGGATATTGCAAGAGATATAATAGCTCAAGTAGAGGTATGTCTGGTTACTAAAAAAGCTATCATCATAGTCTTCTCCCTCCTTCTGGAAGAACCCTCTAGCTCTGAGTCTTGCCTTGTATCTATCAATGCTCTAGTCTTTTTCACAATTTCTCACATACATCGTTCTTTATCACAACTTCCTTCCATTCCTTCTGCTTGATTGCTTATAGTGGATTCAAACTGGTTCAATTGGTTGTTCTGAAATTTTTTTTGTCTTGGAATCTCCTCATGTTTTTCTTCAATGTTGGAGTCCATGGAATCTTTTATAGATTACATGCTCTTCTTTCCTAAAGGATCCAACCTTCTGTCATAGGAACATAAATGTAGATGGACAACCAATTATATTCAAGGCTTGTTTTCCAAGAAGAATTCTTCTAGATTCAAGATGAACACATGTCGCTTGTCACGGTTGCTACTTCTAATGAATAACATGGACATATACTTCATGGTATTCACATATTCTTCAATGGATCATATCGTTGGGTATTAGTTCCCTCACAATCCCAACTTCATGCCTGAATGAGAAATATGTGTTCTCTTCTTTTGGAATTCTGTGGTCAACTCCCTCCATCTGAAAGATTCCATGATTTTGTTTGTTGCATCTCTCTTTTCTTTCTACAAAGTGTCACAAGCTTGTTCTGGTTTCCTTTTGATTTTTGACTTACTTCGATTCTGACTCCTCTGAGTCTCTTTAAGTTTGTTTCTAGCTGTTTTGATTGTTGCCCATATGGCAGTTGTGTCAACCTTATAAACTTATTCTATGACAGTGTCCGCAAGGATTGTTCATCAAACATATTTCACAAGGGTACCTGCCCGAAACAAGAACAACAAGAGAAAACAAAAAATATATATCTAGAGGAGATGTTAGTTCATCTTGTAAACAAGTACAATAAGCATCTATATCAATGGTATTCATATGCAGTCAAGTATTTATTGCACCTAACAATAATAGAGTCTTTCAAATACTACTTTCATAATTTTTTATGTAGCAACTATCACTCTTGATATACACAAATTTGAAGATTAACAATTTAATCAAACCTAGAACCTGAAGCCTCAACTATTGTGGAGGGTGCGCTTGTTCCTCTAAATGCATTGAGTCCAAGATTAAAACTTGGACAAGGTCTCTAATACTTTTCTTCCAAACAAACTCACGTTTTTCTAGATGATATAACTTGGATAGCATATATAAGTGCATACCTTTGAAGTCTTGTAGCATCGTTCCGCTTGTCTTCCAATCTGAAACTGTTGGACACACCTACCACACTTAGAGTGGGGGGTGAATGAGTGTGGGGATCTTTTTCCCAAAACTTCCCTCTTACACAAAAACTCCTTAGTTAACATTCAACATTTGCTCATTACTCATTGCTTTCATTTATAATCAATTATATGTGAATACATATCAATAACATATCATCAAAAAATCATCTCCACAAGGAACACAAAGAACACAAGATGTATGTACAATTTTTCTTTTTATTATGGACTTCAATCTAGGGGTTTTTCAGCAAAAAATGAATAGAGTACAACTCTACAAGATCACCAACTCTATATGCAAGACTCAGCTTACATTCTCAGCGCCAACTAAGATGAGGCAACAATCATCAACAAATATCAATCTGTCAACATAAACAAGTGCATCAACCATGCACCAAGTATATACCAATCATGTGTAAAATACTCATAAAAAATGACTCATCAATATGTACCAACATCATCAACTATACACCTCATGTATGTGCCAACTCATCAACTGCTTGTCTCAACCATGACTAGTTTTGGATTGGTCAACAACCCCAACTTAAAATAATTATAACTTTGTAACTATAATGAATAAAGATCTAAAACTGATATAAAATTTTCTTCAATGTTTTTTATGCAATTCCTCCAAGTGGCACTACTTGGAACCTCTCCGAAAAGGCGATATAGCAAAAATGGCATACCTTGCTGAATTATGGCTTATTATAGAGAGCGACCTTGTAGAGCGTGGCCAGCACAAAATATTCATTGAATTGATATGAAAATTTTACAAAACATACTAAAGCCTGTACCCTAACCAACACATTTGGTTTCACTAAATTTGGATTTGTTGTGAAGAAGTTATGACTTTTTTATCCGAAAGACCTGTTTTTTACTAGTTTCAGGACTAGCCACAAACCCTATTTTCCACAGAGTGTAACTCCAAAAATAAAATGACCCACAAGATTAATTTTTTAACACAAATAATTGGGTATGTTTTCTCAATGGAATATCAATTTCACAGTCTGAATCATTATAGAAAAAAAGTTATAGCGAAAATGGTGAGATGACCTGTAAATAACATACCTTAGAAAGCATCATCAAAAGAATTTATCCTCCCTTCAATTCTGGCCCTCTTTTCTTCACCTTCCTTATGAAATTTGGCATATATATCCTTGGTTACCTCAGTCACCTATAGATATTCAATATGCTCAAGTGTTCCACACCAAAAATGCTCAAGAAGCTCTCCATCAATACTCCAAAAGATATTCTCACAAGAAGCTCTCCATTGATCCACAAAAAGGATGAT